>JAOYMZ010066816.1:0-12525 GCA_025802335.1 Pinguicula primuliflora
CCTACCTTCGTTATTTATTTCCTAAACTTTCGAAAATTCCTTTTCATTGTGAAACTTGCATTTTGGCAAAGAGTCATTGACAACCATTCTTGTCAAAACATACTCGAGTTCAGTCTCTTTTTTCATTAGTACATTCCAACGTTTGGGGACCAACCCCTATTATTGGGGGTCAGATACTTCGTTATTTCGTTCTGTTTATTGATGACTATTCTCGTGTGACGTGGGTTTATTTATTACAAAACAAATCAGAGGTTTTTAACAAGTTTGTCTAGTTTTATCGCATGATTGAAACCCAATTTAACAAAAAAATCTGGATTCTTCGATCTGACAATGGGGGTGAGTTTGTGGGCCACCAAATGAAATCATTTTGTTCTGAAAAAGGAGTTTTACATCAAACCTCGTGTGTTCAGTCCCCTCAGCAAAACGGGGTTGCTGAGCGAAAAAATAGATTTTTTCTAGAAATTACTCGTGCATTGATGCTTGGATCACATGTTCCCCCAACCTTTTGGCCTGAAGCCGTTGCCACTTCGGTATATTTGGCTAATCGCCTACCCACTCAAATCTTGAAATTTTGTACACCAATTCAAACCTTGTCTGATTTAACTCATGTGCCATCTTCTATGTCTTTAACTCCACGAGTTTTTGATTGTACTGTATATGTTCATGTGCCGAAAGTTCAACGATCAAAATTTGATGCCTGTGCTGAAAAATGTGTATTTGTGGAGTATGGGGGCCTTCAGAAGGGTTATCAATGTTACAATCCTCGTACTAGTCGGGTGGTTACTACTATGGACTATAATTTTGTTGAAACAGAATATTATTATTCTTCCACCCAAGTAAGTCGTCAGGGGGAGAGTTCAGATTCCAACTCACTTGATTGGTTAGTATCTTCCGAGTCTGCGCCACAGCCGGTTCATGCGCCTCACGCGTCCCCCTAGATTTGGGTCACACTATTCTGACGCTTGCGTCTCATGTGCCTCACGCATAAGCTACATCGTCTACACCCGCAGGGATTCATGTGCCTCACGCACTAGAGCATCACGAGTCAGAGAGGTCACCTCTCGAGCACGACGTTGACACGATAGAGCCAGACCGGGGTGAGTCACCTCAGTCATCTTCTTCTATGGATATCCAGGTAAACACACTTTCTGAGGCTCCTACAGATTCTATTCTGACTCACTATGGTGCAGGAGTTGATCCGACGATGCCGAGGTATACTCTTCCACATCGAGCCACCAGAGGTGTAAAGCCTAGGAGGTATACCCCAGACCATGATTCGAGGACTCAGAGATATCCTATAGCTGATATGGTGAGGGGGAGCGTCACTGAATCTGCTCGCGTTTTTTCTGCTGCTATACATTCTGATGATGTGCCTCGAAACGAAGAAGAAGCTATGAAAGATCCAAAATGAAAACAGGCAATGGAGGTTGAGATGAACGCACTAGACAAAAGTGGTACTTGGAAAAGGTGTCAGTTATCCCCGGGAAACGACCAGTTGGATGTAAATGGGTGTACACTATCAAAAGAAGGGCAGATGGCTCAGTTGAAAGATACAAAGCACGACTCGTGGCCAAGGGCTACACACAGACATACGACATTGATTATTTCGAGACTTTCTCTCCAGTGGCAAAACTGGACACTATCAGGATACGATTTTTTGTTGCTGCAACTGCAAACCTGAACTGGCCCTTACATTAGTTCGACGTGAAGAATGCTTTTTTTCATGGGAATCTAAGTGAGGAGGTATATATGGATGGGCCTCCAGGGTTCTCGAGCGATTTTCTATCCGGGGAAGTGTGTAGTTTGAAAAAGGCACTATATGGACTAAAGCAGTCTCCGAGAGCATGGTTTAGATGATTTACGATGGCAATGAAAAATATGGATACACCTAGAGTCATTCTGATCACACCCTCTTCCTAAAACGACAGAGTCAGGGAGTTACATGCTTGATCATCTATGTTGATGATATGGTGATCACTGGTGATGATACTGAAGAAATCGAGTCTTTGAGGAGGAGCCTATTTGAAGAATTTGAAATGAAAGACCTTAGGGCGCTCAAATACTTTCTTGGAATTGAAGTGGCACGATCAAAATATGGCATCTACATATCCCAGCAAAAATATATTTTGGATCTCCTTGCGGAGACGGGACTACTTGAGTGTCAACCGGCGGATACACCGATGGTATTGAATCATGGACTAAGGATTATAAAAGGAGAAGAGGGAGCCGATAGAGCTAGATATCAGCACTTGGTGGGCAAACTTATCTACCTGGCTCATACACGATCGGATATTAACTACTCAGTAGGGGTTGTGAGTTAATTCATGCACAATCCCCAGAAAAATCACATGGATGCACCTTTGAGGATCTTGAGGTATCTAAAAGGATCTCCTGACACTAAAATCCTTTTTCGGAAGAATGGATATTTGAGGATTGAAGCCTACACTGACGCTGATTGGGCGATCAATCCAGTTGACCGACGATCAACTTCTGGGTACTTTACGATTGTAGGAGGAAATCTAGTTACTTGGAAAGAAGCAGAAGGTAGTCGCACTCTCAAGTGCGGAGGCTGAGTTTCGAGGAGTAGTCAGGGGGCTAACAGAGATTCTATGGGTACGGAAATTGATGACAGAATTGGGATTCCCACCATCTGAAGCCTGTCCACTAATGTGTGACAATCGAGCAGCTATTCACATTGCACAAAATCCAGTTCAACATGATCGAACAAAGCATGTTGAGGTGGATCGACATTTCATCAAAGAGAAACTTGAAGCCAAGGTGGTTACACTTCCTTTTGTCAGGTCGAAAGACCAACTAGCTGATATCTTGACCAAGGCAGTCAATGGATGCATATTTCGTGATGTGTTGGGCAAGTTAGGTGTTGGTCATCCCATACCTAACTTGAGATGGAGTGTTGAAAGGTGATTTATGTAAATAAGGAATGGATTATCAAGGATCCCATAATTGCACATAATTGCAGGGAATTGATAATCTTTCCTTATAGAATCCCATAATTGCAGGAATTTGAGGGAATTGAGTCTGCAATGTAATCTATATAAAGAGATGTAAAGATGATGGAAAAAAAGAAGAAAAAGCAGAAGAAGATCATCTCCTGTGGAGTAGGCATTATTGGCCGAACCACGTAATAATCTGTCTCTCTCATTTACAATTCATCACGCTAACACTACCCCCTGCTGAAGCGTTCAGAATTCGTCCAAAGAAAATTCTGGGCAACCTTCCACAGGAAAACTTTGATGTTTTCCTAGAATTCCAAGGACCAGATAGTCCCATAACTAATTCACAGGGTTCAGCTTGTGAGCACTGATAACCAAAACAGCAGAGGCTACCCTAAACTTTCCTGTAGATGATCCCCCCCACCCCCAACCAATTGGTCCTGACCTACTGATTCCATCGGTGGGGCAAGAGCCAAGATGGTACTGTTGATAAGAGCAGGTAGTCATTGCCCAAGCTTCTACCCATCCCACCCTATTCCAAGTAGCCCAAAATCTGCAATGCTAAGACAAAAAAGCTCATCAGATAGAACCTGCTGAGTATAAGAAGCAAGATTAGTTGTAAAAGGCCCCCAGACATTCTGGCAAAAGTGAATAGTAGAGTTGTTACCAATCACCCAAACACTTCGAGCTTTGATTATGCCTAGAGCTTTAACAACTGATCTCTAGACATGTGATCCGGTTTTATTTGGCTTCATCCTTAGCAACTCGATCCCTGTGAATCTATACTTTGCCTCAAAGAGTTGAATACAAAGGGATCCCGTTCCTGTAATGAGATGCCACGCCACCTTGGCAACAAGGGCCCAGTCTGCGAAATTGTACACATCTGCCTTCTGAGAAATCTTTTAAGGATTGGTGATCTTCGGTGCCAGATAATCAGCAACGTGCGCCAGAGAAGCCGTGATAGAAGCAAGCTGGGCAAAACTTTTAAGGTTAAGTTTTATAAGAATAAAATTGAACTTTCCTTATATAAATATAAAAAAGCTATTTATAATTAAAAACATTTGCAAACACTACAATTAGATTTTTTTCTGTATCACCACAGTTTTTGCAAACACATAGCGTTTTTTTACAAATCACTTTTTAAAATTTTCTGAATTGAAAAGTATTTGGCCAAAGTATAAGTATTTACAAACACACACTTCGTCTCAGCAATATCCACGTCTTTGGACAATGTAGAAATATGAGTAGCTGTGAGAATCGAAAAATTACCACAGATGGTACACTGTGAGACACCCCCTATGCTGCTAGAACCTATGGCTCCAAAAATCTGCTCATATATAGCCAATGGTTATATAGCCAATGGCTGCTCACAGAAGACTTTGAAGGTTATATAGCCAATGGTATCGGCTCAAAGCCTTTTATAGAGTACTCACGATTGGTAAATAGGTGATGTTATTAGGAATGTGACATTCAGGTTGTGTAATGGTGGGTTGCTAAATTCCACGCCTCCAAACCCACATCTTGTTCACGACCCACTCACATGGGGTGGGTCCCACACACTCTATGATTTAGGGTCGTGAACAAGGGATGGGTTTGGGGCGTAAGATTTATCATTTTGGTGAGTAATGTGATCTATAGTACATTACTTTGAATTATTGTTTGGGATTATCGAAATTAAAATATAATATTAGAATCTTTGTTAGGAGATTATTTATGAACTTATTACATTTTGTTAAGACAACTTCGTCAATTAAAATAATTAAAGTATTTAAAAATATATTTAAATTGCAAAAAATATTAATAGAATATTTTTTTATGGTAACAAAAAGGACTCTTTTTTGGGTAAGTAAAATTAATTTGAAGAAGAAAACTTATCAAGTGAGATAAAAAAAGTTTAAATCAACTTGGAAGTTTATGTCATAAAAAATAATAATTGACCAACTTTTTTATAAATACTATTAATAATATAAAATTTTAAATTGAGACTAATTTCGTAATTTCTCATACCGAATGTGTTTAGGAACTCGTTCTAAACTTTCATTTTGATCATTATAACACACCGTTTAAGGTTAGGGTTAAGTTATTGTTGTTAAAATGCTTATTTGATAGGATTTTAATTTTTTTGACCACGAAGTCGCCTAAATCGAAATCTATAACCGGTTCTGGCATCGTTTCGATGCGAGATTTCTAAAACTGATCTTAGTTTTTTCTTTTGGCTGTGCCTTGAAAAATTCGGTCACTTATCATTACCCTTACGTCAATTATGAGTCAGAGTAGAAGTGATATAACATCACTAAAAATGACCCATTCTAAATGTACTTCTGCAAGGAGAGTGTTGTTGATTTATAATTTTTAATTTTAACATACAGTTAAACATTTTTTTATAGTCCAGATTGATTCCTCCTGAGTAATTATCCTTATGTCCAGAAAATTAATCTTGGCCGTCAATCCGATGGTCAGAATTAAAATATCTTAAGTATCGCCACCTCGCGGATCCACGTAAACGTTTTCTAACCCGGTTACGCGATTCTGACCCAATCATAACTCTAAATAAAAAATAAAATGAACAAAAATAGAAAAAAAATCAAGAACCAAGAGTCATTTTATTACTCAACATACAAAAAGACAGATAACGATTTTTTTTGTTGTCTGTTCTTTTTGTTGATTATCCCGGAGATTCCACCACTGGAGGATGTTGAAACCGAATCTCTCACCGATTAAACACAAACTTGAGGTTGGGTTTAGATTTATCTCCCGGTAAGTGAATTATAAGCAGGCTCATAAATTTCTATTTTTTAATTATTATAGTTTATTCAGCTTTTAGCCGTGCTAGTTGATCTAAGCTGACCTCTATAGATATATTGTTTCTATGAACTCAGTGCCCAAGCACTAGTGCTTTGATTTTAATTTAGGCTTGATTTTTTTACTCAACATACAAAAAAGACAGACAATGATTCTTGATTTTTTTTTTGTTGTCTGTTCTTTTTGCTGGTTATCCCGGAGATTCCACCACTGGAGGATGATGAAGCTGAATCTCTCACTGATTAAACCCGAACTTGAGGTTGGGTTTATATTTTCCTCCTATGTGGTAAGTGAATTATAAGCAAACTCTTAAATTTCTCTTTTTCAATTATTGTAGTTTATTCAGCTTTTAGCCCGGCTAGGTGATCTAAGCTGACCTATATAGATATATTGTTTCTATGAACTCAGTGCCCAAGCACTATTGCTTTGATTTCAATTTAGGCTTTGGTCGGATTTACAGTCTTCATCAATGGCATCTTTGTTGCAGGTAGCCACTCTGCATCATTCGTTATTATTATTTTTAATTTAAAGTTATGATCGGGTCAGAATCGCATATTCGGGTCGGAAAATGCTGATCCGGATCCACGAACCTTCCAGGTGGCGATACCTAAATTATTATAATCATGTCAGTCGTATCAAAATCGGACAACAAATATTAATTTTCTGGATATAAGGGCAATTAGTCTTGATGAATTTTTTGAATATAAGGACAATTACTATGGATTTGACTAGAAAAAAATTGCTTGTAACTATGGGGTCCTGTGTTTAATTGACATGATATGGTGAGATTTTGAAAAATTATTCAACTATATTCTGTGTTTTGTAATCAGGAGAGCTTGGAAAAATTTTTACCCGTTGACCTGAGAAAAAAGCAAATTTTGATGGATTAAATTTTCATTCTAAATTTATATGATTTGGGAGAATAATTGAATTTTTTATTTAATCATACATCCCAAAATCATATATAATCTTCCCTACTTCGAATATATTTGTGTATAACAATAAATTCCATCCCACTAAATAACCCTAAACCCCTAAACGGTGACCTGCTGGATGATATGGACAGCAAGAAAAGAGGCTCTTCAAGACCACGGCAATGACTTCACACGCATTCAACAGCAAGGAAAGTGTACAGTCTTGCCATTTTTTACCGTTCCAATCTCCCCAGCAGAGCATTTTGCAGCGCCTTCACACATCTTAATTCATGTGGAACGTCAATCACGACGTCCTGCACCATAACATCATTGACGGACCACATGCTCGCGTGGTGCACTCGCAGTTCCAGATCGCGGATCGCGTCCATCAGACGCGCCGCCGGGGAATCCACGTTCTCGCACTGCATCCTGATCATCCCCTCCGTGCCGACCACCTTCACTTCGATTTCAAACTGCGATGGAACTGGAACAGCTCTGCTCTTATTACAGTCTTCCATTTCCTTCTTTAATCTCTTCTTGTCCGGTCCCTTCAGCTGAGACTCCAGCTTCTCCACTCTCGATTTGAGATCGTTGATGTACGAAACGGCGTCGGATAGGAGGGACGCCTTGTCCATCCTCGACACGTTCGGGACCACCGAACGGAGGGCGTAGAAACGGTGGTTCAGCTTCTCGCGGCGCTGCCTCTCCGCCGCCACGTGATTCGACGCCGGCGGTTGCGAATCGGGTTTCCGCCCTCTCTTCCTCTTCGGATTCTCGATTTCTGTTTCGATTCGAGATCCAATCTCCGCTGCGAGGATCCGGCAATCGGAATCGGAATTGTCCGACTCCGAAATACAAAAACCACTCTTCTCCGTGAACCCGTTCTGCACCGTCGCCCCAAACAGGGTTTCCGCCATCCGCACCAAACCCGAATCCTCCTTCACAATCCCATCAGATCCGAACTCCAGGACCCCAATCGAGGTCGGTATGCAGACAACCGTCTGCATCCCGTGCCCATACGCCTCTTTCACGCGGTGGCAGTTGTGGAACCTCAGCTGATTCCCGCCGGTCAACCAGATCAGAGATCCGGAGCTGTACGCCTTCCCCACCGCGCCTTCACCGACGGAAAACGACTGAGGGAGTGACATTACGTAGAACCACTCCGCACTCGTCACGTCTTCGCCGGCGAGTTTCGCTACGTTGAAATACCCGTCCCCCCATTTGAGACAGATGCCTCCGTCCTCGTCATTTGCAATCTGCCAGAGGATTGCGTAGGACCAGATGTCGCTGTGGGCTTGTAGCATTTGGCTGAGCTTGTTTCCTCTGTTTGTTGTTGTTGTTGATGGTGGAGACGGAGAAGCGAGGAGCATGGATGAACGTGAAGATTGTGGAGAGAAGATGTATTCCTCCATGGATTTTGGATGCTATAAGAGTGGGCAGAATATTCCTTTTCGTTGTTTCTTGCCTGGGCCGAAAATGGAAAGCCAATCAGGTACTGTCTTAAACTGTGAGACTGAAAGAGTGAGTTTTGTAGACAAGCTCACCAGCAAAGACGCGGTACCTGGACGGTGGGAAGAATGGGAACAGCAAGTCAAACAACAATGGCTATGGGGAAGAAGATAATTATAGAACAAAATTTTGTATATTTTGATTCTTAGAAATTAAAACCAGTGGATGCTCTTAGAAATTAAAACCAGTGGTTCTTATAAATTAAGAGAATGGTGATAATTCAAAAATATATAACCAAAATGAGATTAGATTTAATTGGATGGTTAGTATTAGTTTGTATAGATTTTGTTAAAAAAAAATTTGTATACCTATTATATCTCCTCTTGAAATAATTTTACCGAGACCATTTAAGAAATGCTTATAGTTTTTTTGAGGTGTTTTTCTATAGTTAAACCTATGGAACAGTGAACTTCCATGTTAGAAAAGTATCAACCTCATTAGTTGAGCTACTCGGATTCAATATTTTTTTTGCACTGTAAACAAGATTTTTTATAACTCATTCATAAATTGATGACATATTTTATTTTCGATGATCTAATAGAATTTAAAATTTCAGATCGAACCACAGGTTCAGTCCAGTTTGGACCGTAAAACCAATGTTTCGAAATTGGACCGTCGAGCAGGCGGTTCGACGATCCAGAATTTACCAAGCTGTAATTTAGCAATTTGGACCGCCAGACCGTGGACTTTCCCCCCTTTTTTATTTAATGAGGAAAGAGCCGTTTAACGCTTTTCTCCAATCATACAGTGACACATGTCACTAACTGAGTATTTATTAATATCCTATATTTACTTATAAATACTCATTTTCGCGCCCTTAAAAATCACAAATAATTCTCTACTTCCTTTCCCATATTCTATCTTTGCTTTATTCTAATCGCTTATTCTAATATTCTATAGATTATGGATTGTTCATCAACTTCTTCATCTAAGAGGCGGGTGACCAAATCCGACGTATGACAATACTATTCTTAGAATGTGGAGATTTAAAAGAATATATGAAGTTCATGATATGAATCAAAAGAAATTAAATGTTGATATGCTCGTAAGATAGAACTCCACTTATAAAATGTTAGTAGATATTATTCAACATCAACTTCCATTTTCTACATTTATTTTCACTCATACTAGTGATCATATGTATGATTATGAATTGACATTACTTGCCAAATTTTTCATATTTTTAAAACCATTTTATAATGCAATCAATGAATTTTGTGGAACATATTATCCAAAGTCTAATTAAATTTTATTACATATTGGTATAATTGCCAAAACATTATATTCTAACTTTAATGATGAAGATCTTGATCTTATTGTATAACCTATGATTGCTAAATTCAAAGAGTATTTGCCAGATATTCCTTTTTTATATTGTTATGCTATGATTTTAGATACTACTAGAAAGTTAATAGGTTTGTAAAAGGGCCTTCCTTCCATTGTGGGGATTGTGGGGATGGATTATATCAATCAATATCAAGTAGCACCGCCAAACTCATTGTGATCGATAGGAGAACGTGCTTGACCTCCGAAATGGTAGAAGTATTGTCTTACATCCGAGGTTGGGAGCGGGGCAATAGGAGAGCCGAGAATTTTGTTAACGAATATAATTGATTTGTATGTAAATTTTTTCAAAACTTCTAAGTATTTTGTAACAATTTTATTGATTTCTAAAACATTTTTTAAAATTTTTATATAATTTAAATTATTTTTTATAATTATTTTCTATTTTTAAAAAAAAAAACCCGACTCAGGGCGAATTTCCTGACACGCTTTCGCGGTCAAACCGGACCGTTAATCCGTGGCCCGGCGGTCCAATCCCAAACTGAGCCGTGTGTCCTGATTTAGACTGGGACACAGTCTGCTCCGGTCAGATCGTGCAATTCTATGATCTAAAACGATCTACTATATCAAATTCGATACAAATCAAGTATAAATTGTCCTTTTATTTTAGAAAATGCTGTTGTTAATCATTCTTTACCCTAATAACTTATTAGTATGTTAATTGTTAGCCTCCAAATTTGACAACTTAAAAAAATATGATGTAATGTGAACCTAATTAAAACCATTCAACACACTTTATCAGTAAAAGACATTATAATGAGCACATAAAAATAAATTATAAATTTACTCAAAAAATAAAAAAATTGTAAATATATATTAAGAATATAAATAAAATATAATAAAATAATAAATAAATCGAAACGTTATCAAGTCATATATCATATTGCACATGAGACGCTGATAATTATGATGACGTCAATTTTGATAAATGGCGAGTGTCTTTTTCAACGACACAAAATTGATACATTAAAGAACAAAATCTCTAAATTTTAATTAAAGACTAACTATTCATGGAGAAAAAATATAATAAAATTAACGAAAATCTTAACCGAACATAAGCCATTTGATTGTTAATGAATTTTTTATCTATTGTGACCATTATGGTTATAAACTTGGCAGTTAGTTTGTTGGTTTCCTTGCCGAACACTGCGGAGCTCGAAGAACAAGGCCTGATTCTTACACATAACTCAAAATGGCAAAGCAAATTGTGGAATACTATAACACAAATCACCTGGTGGAAGCTGCGGCGTTGGCGGAACACCTCTGTCTTCGACGGCGCGCAATGGAATCCATGGGTGGTGCTCGAGCAAATCCAAATGCTACTATGGTGTGTGCTGAAGGCCAGAAAATAAATTCATGTTTATGTTACCTTCAGGAATTGGTGTGAATTTCCACATTTATGCATGATTGAGTAGAGAATGGAGGTAGGAGGAAGAACCCTAATCGATTTGAGGAAATGTCTCAAATTGTAAAAGGGTAATTGTAAGCTGTGTAAATACACTCAATCAATGAACCCCGATATGAGGCACCCCTTTTGGGGCACCCCCTGCGCACCCCCTCCCTTTTCGTCCCTTTTTGGTGGTATAAATTGTAAATATGTATGAATCTTACAAATATATAATTTTAGAATTAATATTACGGTGGCTTCGCCGCCGAAAAAATATAAAACCCTGTCTCCTAAACCCAAGAACTAAACCCAATAAACCCTAAGGCTAAACCCAATAAATCGTAGGATTAAACCCAATAAATTCTAGAGCTAACCCCCAAAAAAAGAGGGAAAAAATGAGGGATGCGCACGGAATGCTGAAAAAAGGATGACTCATATCGGTTTCGTCAATCAATACACATTCAATTACAAAAAAAAAGTTTGTCGATTTCCTATTTGCTACGTTCAGGTTCGATTGTACGGACAAATGAATTTTTTATTTTTTCGAATAGAAGATTTTTTTTAGGAAGGCAAAAATAGAAGGGACGAATGACATGTTGATCCTAGATTCCACTTGAAGCACTGTGTGGGAAAAAAACACGTGCGGAAATCAACACATGTGGCCCACGTGCCCAAGAATTCACGTGGAAGAAAGGGATGGCTCCGCGCTCTAGTTAGTTCAATTATTCTCGCTCGTAAAATAATAATATCAACAATGCAAAATCACAGACAATAGGTCATGAATCTTGAGGTGCGAAAACTTAACGTTATGGCAAAAAGTCTAATCTATCAGAAACAAGAAAGAACTGGTTTAAAAAGGGCGATGGAAACAATAAGGGTCATTTATTGCGTGTTATAACATTTGATTATGATATTTATTCAAACTAAAAAATTCATTTACTTAGATTTTGATTACGAACGCTAAATTCGGTCAAACTTCTTGAATTCTCACTTTTCTCACTTGATTTTGATTCGGAGCGCTAAGCTGATCCCCTCAAACACATGTGATTTGGAGCGTTACGAATTGTCTGAATGTGGAATTGACAGAAACACCCTCGTCCTTTCAATAGCCGCATACAAATCATCTCCGCCTTGGTTATTCCTCCAAAATCAATGAAAAAAGCCAAAACCGTGAAGAAGCCTAGTTCGTTTTCGTGAATAACCAAGGCGAATCCAACTTCTTCTCGATGATTTCAAAGCAATTTCTAGGTAATTCTCACACCTTAACCCAATTCACTTTACGTTTTGCTTGAATTTTTGCATTTCGATTTCGCACACATGAACCCTAGTCCTTTATTTGGCGAATTATTTCATCTCGCTCTACGGAATGCATATTTTGCCGAAATGTTATGAACCGTATTCGTTAATTCTGGACAAATTGTAGATTTGGACGGATTTTTTGAACCGTAGCCTAGTTCTGGACCGTCAACGGGCAATTTTAGTGGTCGGAATTGAAAAATCAGGGCTAAAACCAGGGCAAAAATCAGGGTCATATAACCTTCCCAATATATATAACCTTCGTATACTCAGTCCTTGTGTGCTCAGTCCGTACTCAACTTTTCGTAGCACCATCCGT
>JAOYMZ010066827.1:0-12523 GCA_025802335.1 Pinguicula primuliflora
GCATCCGCGCGAGACCCTGCCGCGCGGTTCCAACCCGCGCGGCAGGGCATTTTAGCAACGACGTCGAAAAGTTAGGGTACAGTCGAAAATTTTCCTTCAAATGCAAGCCCAAGCACATATAAAAAAATGCAAGCCCAAGCACATATAAAAAAAATGCAACCCCAAGCACATATAAAAAAAATGCAAGCCCAAGTGCTGGCCTTTTAAATTACGGTTTCGTCTATTGTAATTTTGTATTGGTGGTAGGATGCATAATTTAAGGAAAATGATATGGAGCAAGAAAATTTTGATAAGAAATTTGAAGAAAATTTTCGGTAGGTCGTCGAAAAAAATTCGTCAAAATTTTTGGAATCCTTACATAAAAAATTTTCAGGAATCAGTCTTAAATTTTAATTTTGGCACTCGTAACACACCGTTTAAAACTATGATTAAATTTATTTCTCTTAAAATGCTTATTTAATAGGGTTATAATTTTTTTAGCGGCGAAGCCGTCGATATCTAAATCTATGACTGATTCCTAAAAGATTTTGACGCAAAGATTCTAAAAATATTGACGAATTTTTTTTTTCGGCTACCCAAAGCCGCAGAAAATGCCCAAATTACTGAAAATATCCTTCAAATTTCTTAGCAAAATTTCTTGCTCCATAATCATTTCCATAATTTATAATGTTATTTTGGTAGATTTCTCAGCTTCTCGAGTGATAATTTTTTTTAGCAAAGCAAAGCGCAATTTTATAAACTCAAAAAACCAAAAACCGTATTTACAGGAATTGGGAAGAGAAACGTTATTCTCTTCACAAATAAAGCAGAGGAAAACGAGAAGAACAGAAAACGAAGGAAAAACGAAGGAAAAACGAAGGAAAAACGAAGGAAAAACGAAGGAAAAACGAAGGAAGAAAACTTTGAGGAGACGCCGATGTATTCACTTCCGCCGGCCAGGGATCAATTTGCTGTATATTGCTGGGTCATATTCAAGACTTCCCTCGGCTGCCTTTCCCAATCTAGGTATGAATATCCTTGGATTTCTCCTTTTGATTTCAGGATATTATGGACGAGATTTTGATTTAACACGTACATTCCGGACCGTGACTTCAGCCACGGGTTATAATCTATTACTATTATAAAAGGGAGTGGTGATCTGGTGGGAAGGCCATGTGTGCAGATTTTTTCTAGTTCTGAAAATAATCTGTGATCGTCAGATTGAATATTCGCAAATTAGAATATGACCAGCAAATATTGAAATTAAAAAAAATTGAAAATTGAGTAAACGAAGGCAAGGGTTTGCGGGGAGTGGGAGCTCATGCATTCTCCAATTCTCGTGCATTCTCCGATGTTAGATTCGTGGAGGAGTAGGAGCTCGCTAATTTGGCTCTAATGCTAGATCCGTCAGGGAATGTGGTGGTGGCGACCTTGGCAGCCGCTGCCTGAATGTCCTTTGGGGAGGTGATGTCGGGACGGGAGAGGTACAAAGCTAAGTGGGGGAAACTGAGATAAGCCGATTGGCCCTTGATGGCCAGTGCTGCCACGTTGTGCGCACACGCCGCCATCTAGGCATTGGAGTAGGTCCCCAGCCATATCCTCGATTTCTTCCTGGGCTATCGAATCTCGCAAACCCAACGTCCCCAATTCTGCTTCCTCACGCCACAATAAGTTGGGTGTTTGTCGTTCGACCCTCAGCCTCCGGCACCGACAAAGATGGTATCTCCTTCATTTCCTTTCTTTTGGGATTTGGAGGACCCTGTAAGTGTCGTTGTGCCATGTTTGGAGGTCTTCAATTTTCCATTTTTTTAATGTGAATGTTCGTGGGTCATATTCCGACCCACGAACTCGGGTTAGATAGGGGTGGGCATTCGGAATTCGCCGAATCCTGATCCCGTCCCGTTTTGATTCGGGCTCAAAATTTTGGGCCTGATCCCGTCCCGAAGTCCGAAGTCCCGAACAAGTTCGGGACTTCGGTCATCGGGACAGTCGTCGGGACGGCTCGAGGCCCGAATTAAAAAATAATAATATTTATTTTTTTATTACACAACTCGAAAATAAATCTAAGTCTTGATTCAACTTTATCACAAAAAAATCATTTTCCTTGATTCCAAATAACAAATTAATAAATAAATTAAAATAAATTCTTTGAATTTAAATAACCAATATGAAAATGCAACATAGAAAATAACATCATCAAAATCCTCTCCTAACTCCTACCAGTAGCAATGCGTATAGCAGACAAAGTTCATGTTCAACAAATAAATTCAATTTAAGGAGTAAACCATAAATTCAACAACAAACAATAAACTTTGTAGCAGGCAAAGTTCAACAAACAAACACAATTTAAGGAGTAAACCATAAATTCTTACCAGTAACAACGCGTGTAGCACGCAAAATTCAATAGACAAACTCATCTACCTAACTCCTTCAATCTCACCTTTAATGAGTAAACCACTTATCATAGATCTTTCTTTCCTGACCTTTTCTTGCTGGAAAAATCTTTTCTCTATCTCCTTCTTGCTTCCTCGTCTTGCATTCTTCTCCCTTGAATATCCTTACTTACCCTCCTCTTTGACGGCGGATGAAAATATAGGTTAGAAAAAGATTTTTCTTATATTTCTAACTATTTTTTTAATATTTTATTATTTTTAGTTCGGGTTCGGGCCTATCCCGTTTAAAATAGGACATGTCCGTTCCCATCTCGAACTAGGTTCAGAATCTATTTTTAGGGCCTGAACCCGTCCCAAACTCATTTTTTTCGAGATTCGGGCCCGTCGGGCCTCGAAACAATACCGAGGCCCGAACGTCATTTGCCCACCCCTAGGGTCAGACCTACGAACATTCCCTTAAATGAATATTATAATCCTAGCCATCGAATATTAATCCGACGGCCATGGATTGTTTTCGGGATATAAGCTCGAGTGCTCGAGGCTAGAAAAAATGTGCCCATGTGTGAGCACCTTTATTATAATAGGCAGCTTCGACGATGACCGTTAGATTTTAATCAAATCTGGCGGCTTTAATTAAATCACGACATTAATAGATTATTAACATATCTCACTTTTCCTGTATCACGATATATACATATATTTATTAATAGAACCACTCCTTCCCGTATACCTGCTAGCTCCCGCTAAAGCAATTGGTGAGAACCCAGATGATTTGTATGCCTGTTTCGTGAGACGCAATCCACACAAATTTGTGCAGATGCCTGTTTTGTGGAGCGGATTTGGACTTTGTGAGCAAATGATGAGAACCCATTTTCGTGAGCGGATTTGATTTCATGAGCAATTGGAGAGCCCAAGTGATTTGTATGCCTATTTTAGTGAGCGGATTAGGATTTCGTTAGCAATTGACGAGAACCTAGGTAATTTGTAGATCTTGTTCCGATTTTTTGTTCATGTTGTAATTTGCAGATCTTGTTCGGATTTTGTTTTTGATCTTGTTCAGATTTTAGTTCATGTTGTAATTTGCAGATCTTGTTCGGATTTTGTTCATGTTGTAATTTGCAGATCTTGTTCAGATTTTTGTTCATGTTGTAATTTGCAGGTCTTGTTTAGATTTTTGTGAACTTCATGTTCAAATTTTTGTGAAGTTCATATTCAGATATTTTTTCATGTTGTAGTTTGCAGACCTTGTTAGAATTTTTTGATGTTCACGTTCGGATTTTTGTTAAGTTCATGTTCAGCTGTTATGCGAAGTTCATGTTTTGGATTTTTCAATGTTTAGTTGTAAGCATGATCTCTTTTAATGTATAAATGAGAGATTTAATTGTAGCCATCAGATTGAAATCCAATGGCCATAACACAAGTTGCCCATAGGAGTCCAAGGTGCCCACTTGATTTCCACTCTAATAAAAGATACAATAAGATTACACACAATTGTAAAATATATTATTACATTGATTATAAACACAATTAGAATGATAAGTACCTCAGGCAAAACAAGCCTTTAGTCTCCCATAAGCTCACTTACCCAAAAAAAGGCTCCCATAAGCTTTTGTATCTACCGGCCAAAAACGGATTAATGGTTATGAGACATTATTCCCCTAAATTCAAATATGTTCAAAAGCCGATTCTAAATTTTTTTTGATACTCGTAAGATACCGTTAAATGTTAAATTTAAGGTTATTGCTCTTAAAATCTATATCGCCTCAGAAATTAGAATTTATGACTAGTTCCTAAAAGATTTCGACGCGAAATAATTTTTTTTCTGCGACACGAAATAATTTTTGGTTCGAAAAATTTAGTAAGTGTATCTTCATCCTTTTACATACAAAATAAGCTCAATTAATGAATGACTTCTACCATTTGGTATGATTAATTAGACTGAACTACAGAGTAATATGTATGGAATTAATGCCCTAACAAGAGCACTTGTTTGGGCTCGTGTAAACTCCTAAATTAGTTGGGATGTACAATTTCGAATACTAGTGTTTGCAACAGCTTATGGAGGTTGCACCGCAATTTTATTTTTTTGAGTGTTTTTCAGAACTGAAAAGCTGTTTTGGCCTATAATCCAAAAGCAGAGTAGGAGATGCTTCTGCAGCGGAAAAGCAGGCGGTAACATTTTTGAAAATAAAAGATATATATGTAAGACCATTTACCCTTGAAAATTATTTATATAATTAAAATATACCATTTTAATCAAATTATAATGATAAAATTGATCTTTCTTTATATAAATATAAAAAAAATTAAAAATATTTACAAACAGTACTATTAGATTTTTTTTTGTGTATCATCACAATTTTTACAAACACACAATATTTTATTATAAATCACATTATTTTAATTTTTTCCATGAAAAATATTTTGCAAAAATAAAAATATTTGTAAACACGTGTCAAGCATTAATCTCATTTAACTAACCACAAAAATAATCAAAATTTGTTCGTGGGTTAATCCTTGTTCCAAGCATTTTGATAAATATGAATTATTAATTTTTTGTCACTAATAATAAAATTTATCTTCGCCAATTTTTTTTTTATTACAATTAGTGATCTGAGCTCGAGTAGTCCTCCTGTCTGTTCTGTGTTATCTAGGGTGTTCCGACGATCTTACTTCTTCTTCTCTCTCCTTTCACCTCCAGCTAGCAGAGAGAGAAGAGACATTAGAAATTCAGGTGGACTGTCCATTATTCTTGTCTCTATTGATTTGTCCGTTTTTTCTTCCTCCTCCTCCTTACTCTTCCATGTGTGGGCATTGATTTTTCTTCAATTAATTTCCCATCGGGCGCAACGGAGTTGCAAGATTCGGCAGGTTCGATAATCACGGCGGTTTCTTGCACAAAAACGGATATCTTGCGGCATTTGGGTTTGTGGGGGTATATTACAAGAGATCCGATTTATTGTTTTGCCGCAAAACCCAACTCGCCGACGGCGCGATTTTGGAACCCTGCCCCGGCAGACCCGCCCGGCTGGACTTTTGCCGGGCTGAGTTGATTCTCTTCGTGGATATTGGTATTGGTCAATGTTGCGGGGCCTTTGATCGAAGATGATGGGAACGAAGACGGTGAATAGCGTGTCGCCGCCGCGGAACAGTGGCGGCGGTGGTGAGAGGAAGTGGGAGCTACGACCCGGTGGGATGCTGGTACAGAAGCGCACCGACACTGAACCATCGCGCGTGCCGCCACGGCCGAAGATACGCGTGCGCGTCAAATATGGCGAAACATATCATGAAATTCACATTAGCTCTCAAGCCACTTTTGGTAATTATCAGCAATTGCAATTAATTTTCGTTCTTTCCATCTCGATTTGATTCTTTTGTTTTGGATTCTGCTATTTAATGCTCTGTTTATGTTATGGTATGCAGGGGAGTTGAAGAAAATGTTATCCGGGCCGACGGGTTTGCACCACCAGGATCAGAAGCTGTTCTACAAGAAGAAAGAAAGGGATTCCAATGCGTTTCTTGATGTAGCTGGAGTGAAAGACAAATCTAAGATTGTATTGCAGGAGGATCCGATCAGCCAAGAAAAACGTTATATAGAGTTGAAGAAGAATGCCCAGATGGAAAAGTCTGCGAAAATTGTATCACGGATAAGCTTGGAGGTGGATCAGCTGGCAGGACAGGTATTGCCGTTCCTGCATTCACTTTGTGAATTGAAATGAGGGATTGAGTGCCTTGGACTTGGTTCAGTGTTGTAGAAAGTAATCAGAAGTTGTGTGTTGTTATAGAATTTAGCAGGTATATGTTTTCTCTAGCATTTCATAGAACAGATAGTTAAAGGCTTTGATTTGCTTAGGTATCTGCACTTGAATCTGTGGCTTCCAAAAGTGGAAAAATCGTCGAGAGGGATCTTGTAGACCTGACTGCGTTGCTCATGAATCAACTGGTTGAATTGGATGGTATCTCTGCAGATGGTGATGGTGCCAAGTTACAAAAGAAAATCCAGGTGAGAATTTTGATCGGTGCTTATGTATAAGTTGGTGCTATTGGTCTGAAATTTCCTTTCATATGTGGCCTGTTTTTAAAGGTGAGTAGAGTACAGAAATACATTGAGACTCTCGACTTGTTGAAGATCAGAAGTTCAGCCCCGGCCAGCAATGGGAGCCACAATCCTTTGCAGCAGCGACACACTGAACCTCGGAGGGAGAAGCAGTACTCATATGGTCACGTATCTTCACCCCGGGGTTCAAATGGGAGTGCGTCCTCTCCTGTTCAGCATCAGCAAGCTGTGCATTCTCTTATTGATTCACCCCGAAAGCAGCAAACTTTGAGGCGCTCAGCCTCAGGAGGCCCTGTTGTGATCACCACCCAATGGGAAACTTTTGATTCTGCACCAGCACCGCTGCTAGATGCCCCTTCGTCCTCTGCAACAGGAACAAGCAAGGTTCATACAGTACGGCCCAGTTTTACTTGGGATTTACTTTAAGTTGGCAGTAGATTTAAGTATACAGTTCTCGCTTTGCTAAAAAAAAAAAAAGTATACAGTTCTCCTTTGGATGTGCATTCTGGATTCGCTTCTGTTGGCTAGGCATCTCTTCTCCATTCTTTTTTGTATTTAGTGTTTGCATATTTCTGAAATAAAGTGGGGTGATCTTTATACTTTGCTTGATACAAATAAAGGAAACATTATCTCGCAAAAGCACGTGCTTTGGTTGATTATCAGATATTGAGTCACTAGAGACTCATGTGTATTGTCTTAACATCATTCTTCGAAAAAGTGCTAGGCGGATCCTGGATAGTCAGGGCCCGTTCAGCGCCTAAGCGGTCTATTCGGCCGCCTAAGCGGGCTTTTAAGCGGCCTAAGCTGCAATTCGGGCAAGGCGGAGGACAACATACTAGCGCTTAGGCGGCAGCGCTGGCTAAACGGCCTAGGCGACCTACTTTTCGAACAGAGCTTAACATTCACATTGCTGAACTTGATTCCTTCAAGGGCTTAAATCCTTCTTCTAATGGGTCCGAAGTAAGTAAAGATTCAATAATATCTTCTTCATCCTTGTCCTTGCAAAGGTATGTGAAAATTGAAAATTTGAAATATTAAGGATATAATGAGACAGCTCAAAGACTCACAGAAATGGTGGAAATTTTAGCTAAAAATGGCACCCGTTGTGATGGTTGTTCTGTTGAGATTATAGCCTAAGTGCATGGTTCCTCACCATTATAATAAAAGGACGCCCTCAAATGTTGTGCAGAACATTGAGCAGAGTTCAAAGCAAGGCTCATGGATTCATACGGATGAAAACTTGCTGCTTTTGCCTGGCTTGTGAAGTTCTTGAATGCCATTGACAAAGATTGAGACTCGTTATTATGTATTACTGCATAGATACGCCACAGTTGATAGCTCGATTTGTCCCGGTTAAGTGGAGAATTGAATCGCCTAAGCCCTGGTAGTTTTCCTGGCAACTGCTGAAAGGCGACCCTGGATTGAAGAACTGCTCCAATAGCAGCTCCTCTGATTTATTGCATCTCCCATATTATTAGGATCCAGAAAGCTCAGAAACTAGCTGCAATTTTCCTGATCCTGGTTCAGCTCCGAGGCTCCAGTAAGAACACTATTAGATAGAACCAGGGAAATTTCCTAGCTTCTCGCTCGCAGTGTTGTTTCAAGAATCTGTTGTTCAGCATGACTTAAGTGCTCTCTCTAAATGATCCTCCAGTTTCCTGTGAATGTAAAACCTGGAGATGACTTGCCACATTTTCTCTTAATGATCATTGCCAAACACAATACTTGATTTCATTCCATATTCAAAAAGTCATTCAAATAGAAAAACCAGTCAAACAGGAGTTGAGAAAAGCTGGCCAGGAAGTTGAGAAAAGATAGCTTCTACCTTCACATTACAACTTCTTCAGACGTGCAGCAAGTTGCAGGATCAAATACAAAATGCGATTCTTGCCGAATTGTTTTCTTTTACCCAGAAGAGAAAGAAACTCCAATAACTTCGATTGCAACTTCGATTTGTTTGCACTGAAGGGATTGACAAATGCTGAGATTGCAAGAGTCTCTCTGCCTTTTGAAGTCTACTTATATACAATGCAAATAGTGTTGACGTTGAACAATTTCTGAACAGTCAGTGCCTGCCTATCACCCATTTAGAAATACATTTGAACTTTTCAGACAGGATGGTGTCTACTCTTTCATTTTGGTATTATTTCTTGTTCTGAAGATTACGTCCATAATCTTCAATTGTATAAAAAATTTAAGTGCAAATTGGATCAAGTGACTGAATTACTCACATTCATCAAAAACGGAATACAAGAAAACCTCGGAAAAATGTAAACAACTGTACGTCGACATTGACCTATTCGAAAATGCAAGAACAAGAAACCCCACAAAAAATGTTCATTGCAGGGAAAACACACACACAGCAGACAGGCATAACTCTCAGACAAGTTACTATAGTTTCACCAGCCAGACCAGACCCATGAATTCTACTTGGTCTTCTTGATGAGAATGGAGGTTCTGTACTCACTGTCATCTCTGGCAAAGCTCCACCACAGGTAAGTAAGAGGAATCGTTGTTGCATGCCACAGAGCATGAGCATCAACAAGTTCCCAATATGGGGGGAAGTCGTATATTTCGAAGAGCATGGCCAGTGCGCCACCGAACACAATGATCCACAGCTTCAACCTGGAAGGATGTCGAGAAATGCCAGCCCAGACGGCCCATAGGATCATCTGCAGTAATCCCATTGTCACACAGACTTTCATGTTCCAGCCTGCAGAGGATTTGTACATGCATCAGATTTTCCCCGGGCGAGCTTTTGTAATGAATGGGATGCCAGAACTTTACCATAGTCAAAGTTGAAGAAGTTCAAATACAAAATATGGGTTGTCACAAATCCAAATGCAGGAGCTGCAACCATGACTCTGGTAGCTTCGAGTCTCACGTCGAAAGTCCGTATTATTGCAAGAAAGAGTGAGTATCCCAGTAGTGCAACAGCAGATGAGTAATCCAGTTTCTCTGTCAGCTCAACGTCTCTGCACATGCAATGAACTTTTCAGATGATTTCCATTGCACAGGAAGAAGAAAGAATAAAATAACGAGTAATGAGGGAATAATAATGATGCTGACCGACTGTGGAAAACTGCACTCCAGAACCATGCGTTCATTGCAAAGATAGCGTATAAATGCCACAAACCCGTGTATTCATAAAATGTCCCCTTGTTTGGCCTAAAGGGAAGTTTGTAGTTTACAAGGATAAAAAATGATACCCATCCATGAAAGTGCACGGCAAGATTGAGGGCAGAGAAGGCCACTGAAAATGGTTCCTGAAAGTAGCATAGATGTCTTATTATATTTCTACGTAACGAACATGGCAACTGCTAAAAATGATCCGAGAAACTACTATATTTTACCTGGATGCCATAAATTCGCTTGAACGGCCACTTCCCATGATACTTATCGGGCTTGTGACCAAGTTTCTGTCTATCTTCTTCTCTAGAGAGCATGCATTGGTAACGACAATCACTTCGGCAATCCCATTGCTTCCATTTTACGTAAAGTGGCTCCTGTAAATACCATGGTCCATCGATTGGATTTCCATCAGAAGAAAAGTTGCAGTGCTGAAAGCATTTGTTCCCCACACATCCAGTTTTCTCACATTGCTCAACACAAGCTCTAATATTACCAAAAAATTTCCAAAATGATGAGGATATCAGGTCAATGAACAACAGCAAGATGTGTCGAAACTCAAAAGAATAGTAAAGTGGAACCAAATATTGGAATGCTACCAATAATAAGCAACAGCTGTGCAAAATGATTCAGTTCACTCTCAAGCATCACGTGAAGTCAGGAGAAATATGACCTATTAATGATATAACAGAAACTAGCAGGTTATCACCAACAAAAACAAACGCCATGCTTGCTCTTGGTTTCCAACTAAAGATTCAAAGGAAAAGTCTGATATGAAACCACGGAGAATAGCTTGTATGCTTATGGTGAAATATTAGCCAGGAGAAAAGATGCTGTAAATGAACTTCCATAAAACTAACACCAGACCATTGAGCAACTTCAGTGTCTACAGCAACACTTGATGTGAGTGGAACATCAGATAACAGTGGCAAAACTGTATTACAAACAAAACTGTAAAATCTGGGGAAAAACTCCCGAAGGCAAATTTCTTAAACAGCAGTTACACGGATAAACTTGTCAGGCACTCCGCAGAAAATTAAAGAGCAAGAGAGGTAAAAATCAAGCGCTATCCCTGCAATTCGTTCACAGCCAAACGCAGAATTAAACGCCAATTTTTTTTCTCCTTTTAACGCCAATCAAATAACAGAACACATATACTTGCTCCAAAACTCCAACAAGTTTTGCCCGAATTAACATTGCAATTGCTTATCGAATCTCAGATTTTTACCAATCCAACATCTAACTATCAAAACTCACCGGTAAAGAGGATCAGCATCACCGCGGCTGGCATGGAGAACTCCAAAACAGCAAGAAAATCCTACCCACAAAAGAATGAAAGAGCTCTGACCCATCTGATTTGCGACTCCGTCCAGCGCCACAGACAACTAGCAAAGAAGTCAGCACGAAAAGTGCAATATGGGTTCTTCAAAGCTTCCAATTTTGCAACTGTGCAAGCAAAAATTTGGTCTTTGATTGATCAACTTCCTGTGTAATTGGAAAACTGTCACTCATCTATACAGACACTGTATATCCAAAACAAAGCCTAATCTATCCCGTCAATAATTGACTATTTTTGTCAGGGGCGGATCTAGAATTTATCAACTGGGGTGCTAACGATAAATGATCGTAGATTTTTTTAACCAATCTTTCACTACACAGTACATATTTCCTCTGAATTCCATTATATTTTACCCTAAATTGAGTTGTTTTCCTAATGTTTCAGTATATCCACTCAGTCCCCTGTTCTACAAAATAAGCAAGAATCTAGTTTAACTAAGAACCCTGATGTTCCTAATGTTTTAGTATTCGATTGCATTGTTTTTTCAACCGATCTAGCCAATTCTCTAAGCTGGAAACACACATAATGGTCAAACTTCATGTTAACATCCCTTCGATATATAGATTTCCTTTTCAGTTAAGCATCCATCAAATATGCCTCCACAAATCAAACAAGAACAATATAAAGAATCCATCAAATATGCCTCCACAAATCAAACAAGAACAATATAAAGAATCCATCAAATATGCCTCCACAAATCACACAAGATCAATATATATTTTCATTTAGCGTGAAAGAGAAACAAATTCTTCTACCCTAACGAAATAGCAATAATGTAAGAGCTTTTGTATTCTACCAAATCCCACATCAAGGAAGCCAAAATTTCTAAAACAATGAGTAAAGGTCCATGGATAGGTGCAAAGGCAGTTGGAATCTTGAACAGATGAACATTGAACAGTCCTCAGAGAAACGCTTTGATTATACAAAGAAATGAAAGCAAAACCTAATGAAAATTTCTGCTGCTGCCCAATTCACCTAACAACAACAATTCACCAAACAACAACAATTTTTGTTTTCAAACAGCAATGATTCACAAACCAAGATTCGACCAACAAAGGCGGCGAAAAGAAGAACACCTGAAAACCCAGCGGCGTCAGGTGGGCGTGCGAATGCAAGAAGAGCCGACGGGAGCAACACGGGTTCGGAACACCTGAAAACCCCAAGCACCTTAATGGATCCGTCTCTGATCTTTGTTATATGTGGGTTCGGGTTCCGGGGTTGGTCAGGAAGGAGGTATTCGAATGGTTACGGAACGTGCTGGCTCACATGTAAACGAGCGAGTTGGCATTCCTACATAATTCGCAAATTCTCTTTTCAATATATCACTTTCGTAGTGTTCCGTCAATATTAAATTAGCGAAAACCAAGCATCCTTGATGATGGAGATACCCCAAAGAACTGTCTCAAATGCAGCTGTTTGAGGGGTATATGGCTGCACAAAGGAATCCTCGCAATTATATGTTGACGGATTTTAATCAAATCTCTTAGCTCAAAAGTATGTGAACATGGTTTGAGAAGTCGGCGGAGTCGGCCACTTTCTCGTTGGCGACCCGATTTTGCCTTATACGGATGAAAAAATCGTTTAGGGTGTGGGTTCGAGAAGTCGGCCGATTAGTCGGTCGGGACG
>JAOYMZ010066838.1:0-12523 GCA_025802335.1 Pinguicula primuliflora
GATATGACCCTTACTTCCCGTAAGGTATTACTTGACGACTGTGTATACTTGCACATTTGTGTGACGTACATTCGTCCTCACTCAATTCAAGAGGTCCGAAAAATAATATCTGGATTTGGTTTGAAATCTAAATTCTTCGTTGGAATCATGGACTA
The DNA here is from genome assembly GCA_025802335.1 of Pinguicula primuliflora. Taxonomy (NCBI): domain Eukaryota; kingdom Viridiplantae; phylum Streptophyta; class Magnoliopsida; order Lamiales; family Lentibulariaceae; genus Pinguicula; species Pinguicula primuliflora. The sequence goes on from JAOYMZ010066838.1 coordinate 156, forward strand.
TAAACATGTACTATTGTGATTTGGTTGTATGGAGGATCGGAATCGCATTCTGTTACGTGATGTTTGGAACGTAGGTGGCTTTTAGATGCGTGTCTTTTGTTGGATGTCGTATTTCACTAGTGATATTGAGCCTCACATTTCTCCCGTCTGGATATCTCTACCCAAGCTACCATTGCTATTATATGAGAAAGAGAAAATCTATGATATAGCTCGACTAATAGGTACACCGGTGATGCTTGATCAAGAAACTCTTTGTCTAACTAGACCAAGTGAAGCTCGTCTATGTGTTGAGATTGATCTTTTTTCACCCCCTCCAAAACGGGTCTGGGTTGCAATGGGCAAGAAAACTTTCTGGCAGATAATTGATTATGAACATATACCCACATATTGTGGCCATTGTATGAGGAAAGGGCACACTCCAGATACCTGTAAAATTCTGAACCCCTCTGCAAAGACCCCAGGTACTGGCCTGAATGAGACTCCATCTGCAGCTACTGTTGGTGCAGCTGTGGGAAAGGTTGGAAAGAGAAAAGGGAAGCAAGCCCTGCAGTAACGACCTGTACAGAAGAAGAATGTAGCTAGTACAAGTCAATCTGCAGAGTTATTGAGTACTTTATCTCATCCAGGGCAGCAAGTTGATCTGGAGAGCTCATCCCACCAACTTACTTAGGCCCTTCATCTTACAATCTGGAGATTTTGATTTTGACTGAACCTAAAATACCCAGTTGTCGTTTCCCATTTCTAGTTCAACAACTTGGATTTCAGGGGGGGACTTACTAATATTGCTAGCTCTATTTGGATTCTATGGAGCCACAAATTTAGATGCTCCCCTTTTTTTGATGGCACACAAATTTTGGTTCTGAAGGTTTGCTCTGTGCATGCTAAGGATCCAGTTTTTATTGGTGGTGTTTATGCAAAGTGCACTAGAACGGAGAGGGTAGGTCTATGGTAGGACATGAAGGATGCTTGTAACTCCTTGACTGATCCTTTACTTATTGGGGGAGATTTTAATGTTGTCACTGCTGCAGAGGAAAAACAAGGGGGAGAAGGATTAATAAAGGCTCTTCTGCTGATTTTATAGATGCCATTCATTATTGTAGTCTGACGGATGCAGGATATATTGGATCCCCTTTTACCTGGTGCAATAATAGAACTGAGGAGCATTGTGTATTGAAAAGGTTAGACAGAGTACTCCTATCTGAGCATTGGGTTATGAAGGCACTCCCTGTTAAGGTGAAGCATTTGCACAGGGGGATATCCGACCATGCTCCCTTATTACTTGAGGTGCTTCCTGCTGATCCTAAGCCGCCATCTCGATTCTAGTTTCACTCCTTTTGGATTCAGCACCATGGCTTTGTGAGTACAGTGAGTGCAGCGTGGGGAGCACCAGTGTCAGCACACTCTCCTATTCGGATATTTGCTGAAAATTGAAGGCTCTGAGAAAAGTCCTTACCCTCTGGAATAAACGAGTTTATGGTAATGTGTTTGAGAACATCAAGCTATCTGAAGAGCTATTGATGCAGCTTGAGTCGAAATATGATAAAAACTGGAAATGCAAAGGATAGGGAGAAACTATGTTTGGCCCGCGCCAAACATTTACAACACTTGATTGTTGAGGAGATTTTTTTGAAAGAAAAGGCACGGGTAAAATGGCTATGTGAAGGGGATAGAAACACGGCATTTTTTCATAAAACTGTTAAGGTAAGGAGAATGCAAAATGCAGGGTTAAACATTGATGTCACCGGATTGGGAGAGAGTTCCAGACATTTCTATTTCGAGTTTGCGTGTGGATCACTTTAAGACTCAGCTCACTGCAGTGTCTGGTTCTGGTTCTGATGATCTAGTGGGCCTCATTCTCCAGCTTGTCACGTCTGAGATGAATGATATGCTCACTACTTGGCCTGATGAAGCTGAATTTAAACTAGCTATTTTCCAAATGAACAGAGACAACGCTCCTGGTCCTGGCGGATTTTCTGGGACATTTTATCAATGTTGTTGGGATATCATTGCTGCTGATTTAGTGCTTGCTATACGCACCCTTTTTGTAGGACAGGAGCTACCGCAGATTGTCACGGCCCCTCTACTTTGTTTAGTTCCAAAGGTGACAAGTCCGAGCAGAATCTCTGAGTTAAGGCCCATTAGCCTTTGTAATTTTCTGGGCAAGATATTTACTAAGATTCTGACCACGAGGCTGACCAGGATTCTACCACACATTATCTCACCGCAACAATCAGGTTTCGTGAAAGGTCGATTGATTTCAGACAATACCATTCTGGCACAATAGATCTTTCAGTCTCTTGATCTGAAGCAAGGGGGATCAATCTGGCGATGAAGTTACACATGGAGAAAGCGTTTGACCAGGTTTTGTTGTTGTTTTTAATCAAAATACTGCGAACTTTTGGCTTTGAAGAACCCTTTATAGATATGGTGTGGCGAATCCTATCCAATAACTGGTTCTCGGTTTTATATAAGGGGCAGAGCTATGGTTTCTTCTAGTCTACTTGGGGGGTCAAGCAAGGTGATCCTTTGTCCCCAACTTTGTTTGTTTTAGTTTCTGAAGCACTTAGTCGTAGTCTTAATACTCTGATGCAGCAAGAATCAAAGTGTGTGTATAAGCTGCCTCGGGGGTGTTCCCACATTACACATTTGGCCTTCGCTGATGACTTGATGATATTCACGAAGGGAACACAGTATGCCTTGGATAAAGTCTTCACATTGCTAAGTAAATATGAGGATGAGTCTGGACAGAAGATTAATCGCCAGAAAAGCAATTTCTTTGTCTCTCGTAGAGTGACTCTGGATAAGATTACAGACATTACTACTTGGACAGGTTTGCAACACGCTAAACTCCCTCATGTTTACCTTGGAATCCCTATATACTTGGGCAGGAAACTATCAAGTTTATTTGAATCACTCTTACTTACGGTTCAAGCTAAACTAGATGCCTGGATGCTGAAATACTTATCTATGGCTGGCCGTTTAATCCTCATTCGCCATGTTTTAACTAGCCTGCCCATTTATCAAGCTATGTCCTTGCAGCCTAGTAAAATGGTTATAAAAAAGTTAGAAGGCACTTTTGCTAAATTCTTCTGGGAGTAGCAGAGGCAAGGCAGAAGCGAAGATGGGTTTCCTGGAAAATATTTGTCTTCCCTTGAGTGAGGGTGGTCTGGGAATTCGCAGGTTGCAGGATGTGTGTTTGGCTGCTACAATGAAGCTTTGGTGGTAGCTGCGGCAAGAAGCTTCTCTGTTCTCTACATTTATGAAGCAGAAGTATTTCATTGCTTCCAATCCATGTACTACTCAGGCTTGCAAAAGTAGCTCTCACGTCTTGAAAAGATTAGTTGCAGCAAGATCAATCATGTCGAGCATACATACTGGTTTGTGGGGGGTGGAACTAAGGTTCTTTTTTGGTGGGATAAATGGACTCCGTCTGGGCCTTATGGTTGTCCAGATCCAGCAGGTGACTCTGGGGCAATAGTGCAAGCGTTTAGAGTTAATCATCATTGGGATATTGAGAGACTATCTTTACTATCTGAGCTGCAGCAAGACATCCATAACACGACCTATTTTCTGATGGAGGACAAATGTGTATGAGAACCCTCCAAAACTGGCACCTTCAGTTTTCGTGCAGCTTGGGAGCAAATTAAGAATAAGGGAATGCCACATAGGAGGTTTGTTCTCATCCGGCACTGTTTGATACCTTTGAAGATGAGTATTTTGCTGTGGAGAATTCTGCATGAAGTCGTCCTTGTGGATTTACGAATACAGCAGATAGGAGTGAGTTTGGCTTCTAGTGTCACTGTTGTAGCCATGCTCCACAGGAAGAATCTACGGACCATCTTTTTTCCTCTGGTGAACTGGCTCAATCAGTTTGGGATCTGTTCGAAGGTTATGGTGCAATCCCTTCCCATCAACAATCTGCTTCGTTAATACAAAGGCTGGATGCTTGGGGGCAAAGTGAAGGGCAGTAGTATCCAGCAACTAGTTAGAAGACTGCCCCCGATTGCTCGGTGAGAAGTTGTGTTTCAAGGGGGACAGATGAAGGTAGAACAGGTAACATATGTTGTTCTGTCTCTTCTTCGTGAACTAATCTGTAATACCTCAATACATCGTGATCTCCAGCAGCAGGACAAGAATTTCTTGGCTCTCTTCAACATCACTCTGGTAGTTAGACAGAAAACTGTGAGCCAATATGTGGCTCCATCTGTAGTCTCTCCCTCCAAAGGTTATTATGTACTCTATACTGCAACTTACTGTGATCCTGGTGCTAATCTAGTGGGTGTCAGTGGAGTGATCTTAGATGTGCAAGGCGAGTTTTTGGAGGGTTATACTTACACTGCAACAGGATCTGAGGACGTCCGATTGAAATCCATTTATGCTGGAATTCGAATATGTATCAACAAAGGCATCAAGAAGGTTAGAGTGGTCATCAATCCAGATATAGCATTCTTGCATTACCCAGATGGGAGAAAATAGTAGACAAATGTAACTATGAGTATTGTCATTGGAATCAGCGCTCTGGCAAAAACACTTAGTTGTGTGTGCGATTGTACTTTCACGAGCCCTGCTCATCTTCTCTACTGGCTGGGGAGGCCTGAACTCGGCAGCAACTCCGGTTCTGACCGGCCCTATCTAGCTTAATGGCCCAGGCGGCCGTGGCAGAGACCTCGTCGGGAGCAACATCCTCTGGCGAAGGTCTGGAACTACCCAAAATGACGTATGCTTCAATGATTTCAAAATCCTTCGCTGACCTAGAAACGAGGCAAACTAAGCATGATATTTGGTGCAAGGATGGAGAACCGACGATCACCTTTACAAAAGCAGAGGTTGAGCGATTCAGCGTTCCATTTGTGGTGTCCTTAATCGGAAAGTTCTCCAGAGGTAGACACTCCATTCAAGAACTGCGCAAACTCATTTCTAATCTGGGGCTGAAATCAGAGTTCTCTATAGGAATTATGGACTACAAACATATACTACTACGTTTTAACTGTATGGAGGATCACAATAGAGTTTTGCTACGGGAAATTTGGAATATGGGAGGTTTTCCAATGCGGGTATTTTGTTGGACTCCCTATTTCAACCCTGATGAGGAGCCTTCAATTGCATCGGTCTGGATCTCACTACCCAAGATCCCCCTACTACTGTATGAACGAGAATCAATTTTTGATATGGCCAGATCAATTGGTACTCTAGTGATGTTGGATCAAGCAACCCTCAGGCTTACTAGACCAAGCAAAGCTCGCCTGTGTGTGGAAATCGATCTCCTCGAGGCGCCACCAATGCGAGTCTGGATTGAAATGGGCTCTGTTGCCTTTTGGTAACCAATTTCTTATGACTACATTCCAGAATATTGCGGTCATTGTATGAGGAAAGGACATTCTATTGCAAACTGCAAGGTTCTAAACCCCTCAGTTAATCCACACACTAGTAAGAAGAATGACACTGTTTCCACAAAGACAACCCGTCCTGCTGCTGATTTTAATGGTGGCAAAGGCAAGGGGAAGCAGAAATTCCAATACAGACCAGTGATTGCTGGGGATGTAGCTGGAACCAGTCAAAATGCTAATGTTGAATTGGTGTCTCTATCTGGTAACTCACAAACTATGGACTCTGCAGAGTTGGAGAGTATCCACCAGCAAATAATCCATGCACTTAATATATCAACAGAATCTGAGGCCTTGAATCAGCGTGCAGCATTAGGAATGGAGCAACCGAGTATGTCGCCAAACTCTGTAGAAATAGGACTTATTATTAATGATATCCCTGTTATTGATCATCCTGGTGAGCCTGAGGCTATTGGTGATTTGGTTATTTATGAGGCTAATGTGACTGGATTGTGTCCTAAAGTTATGCATTCATGTCCTGATAATCATGATATGGTGGTTTATACTGATTCAAAAAGTGATGCTATAGTTAGTGCTAATGTTGAGATTGATGTGCATCCCATTTCTTGTACTGAAAGTGTTGCTATATCTACCTCTAGTTCTAGCATTATTTCTGCAAATGTTGATATGTCTGATTCCATAGTTATGGCTACAGATGTTAAATGCACCTCATATGTTCCTAGCAATCCTTCCTATTTGTGTTGTTTAAATTCTCCTTCTCGGTATTCTGCACTGGAATTCTTATTTGAGAATGAGGACATTATATCTGAAAGTGGTAGAAAGGGGACTCTTCCTTCTGCAACTAAAAATATAGCTATGGACAGCAAAAGATCAAATAGAAAATATCAATCTCCCCTGCAGGGAAATTTGAGGACTCTGCGAAATCACTGCTTGGGAAAAAACAGAACAGACAATGTGTTGGAAGTGAACCAGAATCCAGGTTTGCCTCTGACATTGAAGAGGCCCAAAATCTGAAACATGGGAAGTTCTGGAGTGGAGAAGAAAACTTTTAGGATACAGATCTGCTATCAGATGATGATGTCAGCACTCAATTAGCTTCCAAACAGGGTGTATTTGTGGGGGAGGAGTTTTTCGGAGCCTAAACAGAAAACCAAAGAAGAGTAAGCCCAGGAAAAAAATATCCCCATCAAAAGCTGCAAGATACCACCTACATTCCAAGACTAACTCTATATCTAAATGACGAAATGACTCATTTGGAATATCAGAGGGGTTGGAAACAAACCCTCTCAACGCAGACAAGTGAACCTTGTTAAGTCACATCAATTGAAATTTGTTGTTCTACTGGTGCCCAAGATTTTGAACACGAAATTGCCTTATTTGGTTCAGAAGCTAACATTCCAAGAAGGGGCTGCAAATAAAGCTAATACAATATGAATAACGTGGACTCAACCCCTACAATGTTCAATGTTCCTTGATGCATCTAAGCTACTTGTTCTGAAAGTCCTCTCTGCAAATTCCTCAACCATATCCTACATTAGAGGGGTGTATGCTAAATGCAACCCGTATGGAAAGAACTGAACTCTGGAAGATTATGCAAACTGCATGCCACCAAATAACAGAGCCACTCCTTATTGGAGGAGACTTCAATGTAGTAACCTCTCCAGAGGAAAAGCAGGGGGTAAACCAATAAAAATAGCCTCATCATCTGATTTCATTGAAGCCATACAAGACTGCAATCTAACAGATGCTGGATATCTGGGAGCTCCATTCACATGGAGTAAATAACCGTGAGGGGAAACACTGTGTCTTGAAGAGACTGGATAGAGTTTTATTATCTAAAAACTGGGTGCTCAATGCAGATTCTGTCCAAGTACAACATCTACATCATGGGATATCTGATCATGCTCCATTGCTGCTAGAAATGTTACCTGCAGGGAAAAAAACTCCTTCCAGATTCCAATTCCATACCTTCTGGACCCATCAAAATGATTTCCTGGCAAAAGTGACAGAAGTTTGGAATTCTCCCATCCAGTGCTCCAATCCTATTAAAAAGTTTGTAGAGAAATTGAAGCTTTTGAGAAGAGAACTTAAGGTGTGGAATAAAAAAGTGTATGGAGATATATTTGAGAACATCAAAAAATCAGAAGAAGAAATGAAGCAACAAGAGCTGAAATATGATCAAAGTGGTGAAGATCAAGATCAGCTGAATCTCTCCGAGGCTAAAGCAATTCATATAAAACACTTGCTAGCTGAAGAGATTTTCTGGAAAGAAAAGGCTCACATCAAATGGCTAAATGAAGGTGATAACAACACAGCCTTCTTTCAAAAGGCAGTGAAGATTAGAAGAATCAAAAATGCCAGTCTAACTCTACTAAATGGGGATGAGAATAAATATTCAGAATCAGAGATTCCTGATTTAATAGTAAAACACTTCACCCTTCAGCTCTCCTCTAATTTTGACACAGCTCCTGCTGCATTAGTGGACTTGATCCCAAAGGTTGTTACAGATGAAATGAACTCTAGTCTAACTGATTGGCCAGAAACATCAGAGATCCAGTCTGCAGTATTCCAGCTCAATAAAGATAGTGCCCCTGGTCCGGATGGGTTCTCTAGAGACTTTTTTCAACACTCTTGGAATATCATTGCCTCAGATTTAACAGATGCAGTATCTTTCTTTGCTGGCTAGGAACTCCAAAAAATGGTTACATCTACATTGATATGCTTGGTGCCGAAAGTTTAGATCCAAGTAGTATGTCTGAGTTGCGCCCCATCAGTCTATGTAATTTTGTTGGTAAAATCTTTACCAAGATCATGGCAACTAGACTCTCTGTCATTCTACCTTCACTAATCTTCCCACAACAAAGTGGGTTTGTAAAAGGGAGATTAATTACTGACAATACCATTCTGGCTCAAGAAATTCTTCAATCATTGGATAAAAAATAGGGTGGTGTAAATGTGGCTATGAAACTGGATATGGAGAAGGCTTTTGACAGAGTTTCTTGGCTATTCCTGTAAAGGCACTTAACAATGCCTTGATGTTAAAGGAGAATGGGAACTCAAGAATTTATTTAAGCAATACTTAAATCAGAATTTTACAAAATCCTTGTGCAACACAAACAGAATCTATACCTCAACTTAAACACATAACCCACAAGCTTTATGCTAATACTAGTCATAAACAATCGTAGATATCAGCAACTTCATGATTCCTTTACTCCTGGTTTTGCCCTGTTACTGAGGGAAAAATGTAGAATCATGAGCTTCGACAAGCCCAGTAAGAAAGATTTGAGAAAACGGAAAGGTTTAAAAACAGAGAGCATCTCAATCTTTAAAAAAAAAAAAAAATCAGATTTCTGTCAATGTATGAAGATGAGTAATTTCATAAGAAAATGGTTTACGACTCACCAGTTTGTAAAATGAACCCTAACTGATCTAACAAGAAGCAACATCAGTTTAAACCTTCTGCTTTTATAACGTAACCAAACTGATCAAACAAGAAGCAAGCCACTGATTATGAACATGAGTTTCAAACTGTTTAACCAACTTAGAAGACAGTCTAAGTAATCACAGCAGCAACCGCGTGCCACACAATCCACAAACTCAAGATTCATCTCTCTGGGTAATTCTCGGGACCAAGTTTACCTTACTTGGCCAGGGATCCAATTACCATTAACATCATTAAGCTCAACCACAATCTCTCTGGAGCCTAAGCTCATTAACCTCACTGGTACACATACAAGAATCATAAACTGGAATCCACACCATAACCATTACCTTACATCATTTTTAAAAAAAGAAACGGTTTAGACAAAAATGTTTGCAATGTACGCTTCTTCAAAACTAAAAACCCAGTTTCGTGAACAAGACTCGCACAAGACAAGTTTATGCAGATTTTCCCTAAAATACATGTCATGCTGGTTTTCAGAAAAATCTAACCTTGAGAGAAACATTCGACTTTTTCACAGTTTAGGAGAAAAGCCATACACTTAGAAGAAATTATCTCAAATTCCTTACCTCTTAACTACGAAACACTCGATTTTCCAGTTTAGAAGTAAGAACCTATACAATCGAATAACTCCCAATTTCTTACAAGAATTTAGATATGAAATCAGTTTAAAGTGAGAGCTCTCCTCCCCTAGAACACGTGCCATACCAAAATTCACATAAACTATCTTAAGGAAATTTAACATACTCATCATCCGTTTAAGAATAATCATCCTGCAAGAAGACTTTCTTTTTCCAAATCCCTTTGACAGTGAAAACACACACGAGCACGTTGAGAAAATCGATTATAGAAAAACTCTTATACAATCCCGAAATCCCTAATTTTCCTTACAAATTTCGTGAGTTCCTTTCTCCCCTCCTTCAACGAATCTGAGTTCCCAATCCATCGTAGGATGCTCGCTATGTATATGAAATTGGGTTGATACGTCCCTCCTCTCCTTTTGTCGATTCTGATAGTCACCAAATCCAGCCGTTTCGCCCGTTGTAAACCCAACAACGTTCTAGCGGCATTTAAGAAGGAGTTCGCGACCTTCCCTCCCTCGGCTATCTAACGGCCACAAATATTATGCTCCTTATCTCCAATTCTTCGATTGTAGTCTATCCCGCAATCAACTCCCAAACCGTCGACATTCCTTCCCCCTCTAAATAAATTTTCCTCTCTTCCCGTTTCTTCTATTCTTGAACTCACGTTTTGAGATGAAAATCTCCTTTCCCAAAGTTTTATCATATTGATAGATTATATATATATATCATATTCATAGATATATATATATGTTCCAATTAGTCATTTAATTAAGTTTATTAATCATATAATTAATCCTAGGTAATCGAACAATTTTAAACTAACGTGCCCTATATGTATATATATTAGCTTTGATACCTAACAAGGACACGTTTATATTGTGACAAATTTTTCGTCCGTTCACGCACAATAGTTAATAACCTTAATTCGAAAGGTTCGAATTTTCGTACCATTACATTCTCCTCCCCTAAGAACTAGTTTCGTCCCGAAACTTTCATCTCACCGGAAAAGGTGTGGGTATTCTTGGCTCATGCGAGTTCCCATCTCGTAAGTGGCAACTCCTGGACTTGAGGACTTTAACTTAAGTACCGATGGAATATTTTGCTTATGACCATTAGATTGTTAGCACTGTTGGGGCTTCATAAGGTACTGCCCCAGATCTGCCGCTACTTTCCTCAGAATCTCCACGGCGTGTTGCAACAAATGCAGAACTACTTTTTGTTCCATGGGCCACAAGCTGATCAGCCTGTTGGTCAGTAATGGAAGTCGACTGGACACTAACTGAAGCACCATATGGAAGCTTGAAACCTAACAGGTTTCCACCTTTCTTAGAAATCCAATTCTCTTTCAGTTTCATCACCAACATTATACTTTTGTCTGAGTTCCGACTGAACTTTTTCAATGGCTGTTTCCAGCGGAGAAGTATCGTTAGCAATACCAACCCCCACCTTCAGGAGATGGTGAATGTCGGGCCATGTTCAGTAAGAAATCGACCAATACCAGTTGGATCCGGACTTGATCACCATAGACTGCCAGTGTCTTGATGCTTTCAGATATATCACGGATCAACTGCAGGCCTCTTTCCCTCAATATTAACATCACTTGGCTAACAACAGCATCTATCACACTCCCGAATACAAATTCGACATTTTCAAGCTCCAGTGAACCGTCCTCAATGTTTTCAAGATCCACGTCCTTAATAATCTTCAACATCTGCTTTTTTTTTTTTTTTTTACAGGCAGCATTTGTGTCGAGAAGCTGCTTTTGGTCTTCAGACAACTTTGTTGCTTCCAATAATGAGTTGGTAAACCGTATACCACTTAATGGGTTCTTGATTTCCTGGCAAATGTAAGCCAACTCTTTCATTTGGAAACACACTTGTGTTCTTGTTGCCTCTGGAGTCTGATAGCTTGCTGTAACTCAGGACTTGCAATCTGCAAGAAGCAAAAGCTCCAGTAATCTGGTCATCCATTTTTTTTTTTTTTTCTTCTTCACCTCTCAAAGCATGACAAAGAAGTTTCTCAGCAATTTCATGTGATTCTTTGTGAACAGCATCACTAGCTAATGACTTTCCCCATTGCTTCTTCAATTGAAAGTCCAATCAGTTCTGCAACTTTTGCATTCCACCCATTTATGCGCCCTTCAACATCTACAGCAAATATAGGAGCAGTTGCAGTCTCTATCAACCTAACCATTTCTCTGGCAACCGAACTTAATTCATCTATCCCCTGTAACTCCATATCCCCAACCTGGGCATTCACCAATGCCTACGTGTTGTTTGCATCAGTATCTCGAAACGAATCTCTTAAAATTAGCTGCAACGTGTGGATTGCATCAATTTCCGCATTGTCCCATGGCAAACTCCTGCTCCTGACCACTTCTAAAAATGCATGAAACGAAGAGCGAGGATGCACCCAAAGCCCATCATCTTTGTCTTCTGGATGATGTTTTGCACCACTCCAATTGATCTCTTTCGCAGTGTGAGACCGGAACCAAAACAAAAGATCTGTTGGTGTAATGTATGCCAAAGCCATCCCACAGACTGCATCTCCCAGCATGTCTGGAGTATCCATTTGCTGCCGAAAGTGTAGCTGCCTGCAACACCGAGTTGCTGTCCATAAGTTTGTTCTGCAGTTGTCTTACCTTGGCCATGTTCTATTCAGCACACACCCGGTTCTCCTCACAATCAACTAGGTATGCAAGCATTTTTTTTTGTCCTTAGTTGACTGCAACCAAGTGTTAGCCTCCTTTAGGTACATCATCTCCTCTGTCACCCGCACGTCAGGGTGAACCCTTTTTACGACCATTTGGTTGGTCTGACCTTTCCATATCTACTCCTTAAGACAGGAAAGGCGAGGTTTTGCTCCGATACCATATGTAAAGGCACTGAACAATGCCTTGATGATAAAGGAGAATGGAAACTCAAGAATTTATTTAAGCAATACTTAAATCAGAATTTTACAAAATCCTTGTGCAACACAAACAGAATCTATACC
>JAOYMZ010066849.1:0-12523 GCA_025802335.1 Pinguicula primuliflora
ATGCAACTGGCGGATTAAAACTCAGGTGACAAAGATGAGTTTAACCTTATCTAACTTAGGCATCCAAGTACCATGTGTGTGCAGGACCTCCGCAAACAAGGCTGCAGCAGAGTTGGCAAAGTGGGGAGCATCAAACGGAACAAGTAGCTTCACGGAAGACTCTCTACCTCAAACTATCTGTGCCGTCATCAACCAGGACAAAGTACATGCATTTGGGAACTAATCGACATATGAAGTCCAGCAGCAAGGATGTCTGGCAGGCAGGAAGCTCCAACGGTTACAACTGCCAGCTCCAAAAATCCAGACTCATGAACAAGTTCCACATTCGAACTACAACACTGGCGCTCCCTGTAGTATCAGTTCTTCCCATTCTTTGGCAGGTAGTCTTATATATTACACTAACACTTTTTGTGTGCAGGGGAAATATCTACATAAAATCACTAGGACTACATTTTGGAAATTTGTCAATTCGAATTACATGTAATAATTGGGCCGTGGTTGTCCTAGGATTTCATAGTTATTCGCTCTATTACGTTTGTACGAACATTTCGGGCTCATCAGTAGCTCTTTTATCATTAACGCGTAACCCCGTCCAAGACAAACGGACGGGCTTTTCCCCCTAAAAAAAAGAATGAAGGAAACCGTTGGTCCAGAATCGATATACCGTAAGAAAAAATTTACATCAAAAAATCAAGAAAAACACGTCAAAGGACATTATAGTCTGTTCTCTAAATGTGGGCCACAACAATTGAGAATTACATTGCGCCAATAATTTTTCTTGAGTTTTTGGTATTTTTTTCTTGCTGTATAGAACAACTCCTCTCGGTCCCTCGTTTATAAACTCGAGAAACAAGTTTAGGTTCACAGTATATGGTGAACACACTACAATAAAGATTAAAATAATGGCTGGTACCGTCATGTCAGTGTCCTCACCGACGCAAGCATATCAACCAACTTCACTAGTTCCTAGTGATGCGGATATATAAGAAACAGTCAGGCGCCGTAGGAATGAAAAGTCGAGCAGAGCCACTAGAAACTCACTCCATACATTGAAAACCTCATAGCTAACACGACATCCCCATACATATCGAACTATCCACTTGCTTGCACAGGGAAGGATCTGTGACACTTCTTTTCCCTGAGATGTCCATTCAACACCTTCGATGATGTACCAAGGGAGAAGATACGGCTTCATACGATATGAGAAGGATACAAGCTTGCATGAATTAATTAGAAAGTTTAACGGATTAAGGGTGGAGACCTGTAAAGGGAAGGATCCAAGATTTCAAGACAGAGGGTACTCACTTTAAAAGTTACAAAAAATGGAGCTAACATAAACCAAACTAAACATACCCAGTAAATCATGTCCTTAGACAGAGTTTGGGGAGGATAGGATGTACGGAATCATACCCCCGCCCCTCAATAAAAAATGGAGCTAACATAAAGTGCGTAAATAATATTTAAAAATATACCTAATTTTTATTATTACATGTATATGATATACAATGTTTTATGTATAATTGTTCGATCGGCGTCAGTTGAAATTTTCTATTTATCATTTTTTGAAACTTTTGCAAAATATTCATTATCTATACTTGAAAAAATATCTCTCTCAATATAGCACACTATACTATCTGTCAAAAAATAATCCGCCATCTTGTTCTGAAAATAACTTTTGATGAACTTTATCGACGAAAAAAATCTCTCAACTGTAGTTGTAGTGATTGACAAAATTAATACCAACTTAAGAAGACGATAAACCAAACAATAGGTTATATAATATTTGTACTCAACCATCTTCTTTGCAAAATCTCCAATATTATCAAGATATAAAAAATGTGTTTTACCATAATTTGATCACATCGTATCAATATACTGATCTAACTCATTTTTTAAGGCCAACTTCTCACTAATCTCAAAATCTTCTGGATAAAACTCAACTAGACGAAGTAACCGATCACGATTAAAATTGACAAATAAATCATTAGAATCAAGGCACTTCATGCATATAAGTAGCTCCGACTTTGATTCAGCAAAACGGTTATCCATTTCTTGAATAATAAAATCAAAAGCCTAAAATAATAATATTATATAAATAAATATTTACAAATGATTTATAAATAATACTTTTCATTGTAAAGTTAATGAGAATAAGTATCTCGTTGAAGATGCCACGACGATAATAATGGTAATAAATTTTGAGTGATCCATCGACTGTCTTTTGTCAATTAAGTCGTCCTGGTATAACACTCTCCATTTCGAGAACCAATATATCATGAGTAGAGCAAAACTCTGTAACCTCTTTCAATAATTCAGTCTAACAATCAACATCAATTCTAAACTTTGCCAGTTCTTGTTTCAGTCTTTAAAGTAAAGTTAAAGTATGAACAATGTTCCCCGTCTTTTGTTGAAAGGTTGTTGACACTATTTGTGTTCTTCCCAACAATATCACCATTAAATGAGCAAGGAACAAAAATTCAAACTAGTTCATTTGAATGAGCAAACCTGTGGGCTGTAGCAGTAGTCTTATTTTTCTTGTCAGTAGCATCCTTATGAATAATATCAAGCACCTCTTTTCCTGCATTCCACATGTACAAAATTCGAGCAATTATTTTGAAATGAGAACCCCATCAAGTATCTCCCGCTCTAATTAAACTTGTCACCTGATTCTTACCTTTTTTCGGGTAGTAATTTCCCCAATTTTCAACTGTTTTACAAGATCATCATAGTGTTTCGTCAGGAGAACATCTTTTTTTTTGCAGGAAGCCCAACCATATTTACAATCATAAGCCTGATCCACAAATACCACTTTCTTTGAGGTAGAAACAATTATTAATTGAAGTTGGTGCACAAAACAATGAATATAATAGGCACATTTATTTTTCTCTAAAATATTTGTTTTCAAACTGTTAAGTTCACCACGCATATTAGAAGCTCCATAGTAACCTTGCCCTCGAAGTCTTGATAATGATAATTTATGGTTCACAAAGAAAGCATCAATTACATTTTTCAAAGAAAGTGAAGAAGTATCGGTAACATGAACAACACTGACAAATCGCTCAACTATTTCTCCATTATCATTCACAAATCTCAAAATCACTGACATTTGTTCTTTAATTGAACAATCTCGAGATTCATCAATTAAAAAAGAAAAGAACTTATCTATAATTTCATTGACAATAACTCTTCTCGCCTCAGTAACACAAGTATTAATAATATCCTTTTGAATATTTGGAGTAATCAACTTATTATTCCCATGAGCATTTAAATTCACAACACCATCAACTTCTGCATTTAGCTTTGCATACAAATCTAAAATCTCCAAAAATTTATCCTTTTGCATTGAATCTATAGACTCATCACGGTCACGGAAAGACAAAGCTTGCTTCAACAATAATCAAACCATATTGACAACAGTTGTTAATCAAATCCGATGATCAATTTCTTTCTCTTTACTTTTTCCCACAAACATATGTTCTACACCACCCCTTTGATTCATAAAAGAGACACACTTATTTGCTACACCATTATGTATACTATTTAATCCTCCTTTGTATTTCTGAAATTTCAATAAAGCTTTATTCCATTTTCAAAAACCAGTAGTAGTGTAAACATCATCTCCATTGTTATGACCTAAACCTTCACTAAATAGAAAGCAAAGAAAACAAAAGGTAGTATCAAGAGATCCACTATATTCTAATCAAACATGTTTCTCAAACCATGTTTCTTGAAATGATCTTTTTTACCACTAAAATCAGTTTGTTGAAAATTATAACGTGGTTGCGTAGGACCTCTTGCAACATAACGCCTTCTTAATTCATCTCTAAGCTCAAAAGAATAATCTTTGGTTGGTTTACGTTTTCTCGAATCACCAATAACATTACTATCTAATAACTCATTACTTATTTGAGGTCTTTTACTACGATCACTATTATTATTAGTTAGGCGCCATAGGAATGAAAGAGTTGAAAAGATTGTAAGGATTTTGTGTTTTGACAGTTTGATGAACGTAGAGAAAGAACAACGGAATTTTAACGTGGTTCGGATGAAAATCCTACTCCACGGGATATGCGATCTCCAACTTTTTCTTTTTCTCTTTTCTTCTTGTTTTCATTCTTTTTCATCGCTTACATATATACAGGGAGATTTGATAATCAATCCCATGATTTACGGGATTGAAGAAGGTGATCCCTACAATTTAGGGATCACCATAAGTGGGAAACAAATCCTTTACCTAATTACAACCTTCCTTAATAGGTACTCTCACTATATACCTCACTTTAGGCCCCCAGACCCGCCATGAATGCTGTAAAGCTTGCATGTACAGATTTAAGAGAAACCAAGCGTATTACCTGAGGACCGGGGTAACCTCCAACAGGCCAGCCAAGTGGCCATTTTACATCAGTTTGAAGCAAGGTGTACTCTTGCTCAATGCCATACCTGGTTCAAGTTGATTTCCAAGAGTAAAACCGAGGTCGCTTTTAAGTGTTTTGAGGAAAAACTGAGAGATAAGGAAATTTACCATGGAACTTCAGCCACAACTTTAGGGTTGCTGAAAACCTGAGCTGCTCTATAGCGTTTATTTGTAGGGATTGGCTCACCTGCTGGCGTGTATGTGTCGCAAATGACCTGTTGTTGATCAATGATCATAGAGTTACGCACAGAAATCATTAAAAAGTGTTAGAAAACAAACCCCTCTCTAAGCTCGGGTCACGTGTATGCAAGTGCGCGTAACTTAAATAGGAATATGGAAAGTTCAACCCATGAAAGTTGAGGAACGATGAACATAAGCTTAGACTCCATAGGCCGGACACCGTAGCAGCAGAGAAAGAGAAGAATAGATAAGCATAACAATAGCCTCTCACCAAGATGTTATTTCCCCCACGGAATGGATCCTTGAATATGGCTTGGGGGCTACAATACCCATTGACAATGAGTTAAAACTTTGAGATGAAGGAGATGTAAAGCTGAGAGGTTACTCAAGATCTTACTATAGGATGACTTCACTATCTTCTCCTGGTGCCTGTCCCGTGCTCGAACCATCATAGTTCCACTTGGGAAGTTCAGAAGGATGTTCAACCGGCTTCGAGATAGTCTACAGTTTATGATGAAAAGACACGAATGGGATCATTTCACGTTCCAGTAAACATGAAAATAAGAAAGAAACTAAACAAGCAATCCATACCCTCGATTTACTACGAACATCAAGTCCTGATCCTCCAATCCTGCCTCGGGGCAAAAGTAATGAAGATCAGATAGATAAGACCAATGAATCCAGATTTTAAGTGGACAACAATTAACAAGAGAGCGTTCCTGTTTTACAACATTGCTGGCAAGTAATGTATTGAGCCTAACCAGATTTTCATAGCCAAGGAAAACACACTAACCTTTTCCTCGAAATTACCACAAACACCACACATTACTTTGCATTGAACATAGAGAATGTGAAATCTTCTCCTCCAGAATGTAGCATCCCCACTAACCGAGAATCTGGACCGTTAGATTAAATTGATGCAACAATAAATGATGACAATCCAATAGTCCAAATTCTCGATCTGGACCCTAATCATTTAGTAGGGAGGCTACAGCCTGGAGGAGAAGATTTCTCCATATAGAATAGGCTATAACATGGACACTTGGCTCAAAGAGACATGAACAAGGAATATATACCAAATATATTCTGCAATAATCTTGTCGGTGACAGGAGTTACGTCCAAGTTGAGTAGCTGTTCAAGACGGTTGATGGAGCTGTTTCCTGATTTAACTGCAAAAACTCTTAACCTGGCCGAGCTTTTGACCGCCCCTTTCTTCTTGCCCTGTTTCAGAACAACAGAGCTCCACATATTAGGAGTCAATGGGCTTGTATCTGTTGAGTTCTTGGGAAGTTTCATCAGCCATTGCGCTGAAGGAGTCAAGATTTGTGCCATCTTCAACTTTCCTCTCTGTAGCAAGACAGTAAAATCTTCAACTTCCAAAAGAAAATCAGAAAAGAGTTAAAAATTACAACTTGATATACTCGCAAAGTTGACATTCTGAAAGAAGGCGAAAAAACGAGGCTACCATAACACATAATATAGGCATTCGTGTTCTAAGGCGAACCCCCCCTTCTAACTACTACTCACGAAAGAGTCAACAAACTAAAACCTTTTTTTTTATCAAATCCGCAGCAGATAATGTCTGAAAGAAATTGTAGCAAATTTTTGCTCACCGAAACTGTAGGCAAAGAGGTTCTAAAGCACGCCAATGGATTTTAACCCCAACAGGAAAGGAGCTAAGAAATGTAGAAATGGAGTAAAAGAGAGGCACTTTCTATATGGTTGCAAGACTGATAAGAAAACAGCAAAGGTGCACGTACTGGTAGATAGGAGTTTTGTGTTTTGTGGAGGAAAATAAGGTATTGGTCTTAAGTCACCAACAACAACAGGCGTCTAAGATAAGGCTTCTTCCACACATGTACTGTGTTTTTGGCTATAGAAAGAATGCAATGAAAAATAATTATGATACACAAAGAAAGTAAAAAAGATTCATGTCATAAAAAGCTTAAAGGATACTCTATGAATCAATCCAATTAGCCAATGGTCCAGTGAGGCGGAGTTGCAGTAGTATCACTTCTCCAAATCAATTTTGTGTGTTATTTTTTATTTGTGATCGGTCACCATATTATTAGATAACACTCCAAAGAGGCGATGTGTAGTACTCATATGACACATCGAGATTGAACGTATCAACAGGCCCGTACAAAAGTGTTAAACACCAATACTCTTACTGCACCAATCCCGATATTGCACATAAGGCACGCTATGCAGTGACATCTCCTCAACTCCTTAAACATTATGTGTATAAAAAAAAAACATAAACCAGCTGTGTACTTTTAGGACCCCTGGATAACACTTCAGGACTTTTGACAATTATGGGGATGAGCTTGCTACATAATTTCTTCATCCTTCTTATCGAACCTCCGGACCCCAAAAGGTACTTGCATTCGAAGTGTGATTCGCTAATGCTGTGCTGTAGGTCAATTAAAACAGCCAGTGGCAGACAGGGAGGGTGCGGGAAGTGTAGTTGCACCCCTAAAATATTTGTATACTTGAACCTGCACCCTACACTACCTAGTTAGACTCCCAAGATACCCCAGGATTCGCACGATCCCTAGTTAGACCCCATGATCCAGACAAAATGATATGATCTGCAACAGAAATCAACATTATTACACACATCTCGGCATGATTAAATGAGAGCAGTTTTGCTTGGAACCATCTGGACCAATAATCCTTAGTCGTTTTGCTCTTCCTGAAGCAACTTTAAGGCCGTTTGGACAAGTGAGCCCATGTTTATGGTGTGCCTGCGTAAACCGACAGTTCCAGAGAAGACATGGAAGCATTCCAGCTGTGATGTCGTCTGGAGAATCGACTTCAGCTGCTTCTCCATTCCCAGAACCTCAAAAGCGCCGACATTGGCTTTGTCTTCTGTCATCATCCAAATGCTCAACTCTATGGCGTATCTTCTTATGTTTGGAACTTGCAATGAGGGATGTTCGTACTTCACAAGGATCGCAAAAATATCATGAGCAAATTCAGTTTCTTCCTTTCCAGCTTCCTTGAAAAAGATTTTCGCATCTTCAGATGACATAAGCTTGAAAAGGCATGCTGCTGCTCCCAGCATCGCTTCCTGTAGCTTGTGCTCCCTGGTTGTGAGCGCTTCAAAAACCTACATAAAAACAGCAGTAAACAAAGTTAATATCGAGAAATTGTATGGTCCAGAATGTTATATCCAGATTAATGATGTTAGTTCCAGCATTGTAATCGTGTCCCACACCACAGCACTTGAATGACCAGAATTAGAATTCTGGACCTAACATCATTAATCTAGATGTAAGATTCGGGACCTAAAAAATTGTTGCATGCTGGGCTATACATTCTTTTACTCTACTTCGAATGCTCACCGTGGGTATTACAGTTTTTAGTCCTTCAAGTTGCTCGACGGAAGCATTTCTACAGGCACAAAAGTTTCTCAAGATTCTTGCTGCATTTATGCGAAGCAATGGAATCTCCAGAGCTTGCATAAGGTTCATGTTTAGATTTAGATTCAGAATCTGCTGGCAGGCATTCCCACCATCTAATGTTAGCATAGACAGAGCTTCCCCTGCTGCCACCCTCACATAACTCTGATTTTCTGGTATCTCATAGTTGAAGAAAATAGATGACAGTTCTTCGAGAAGTCCTCCGGTGTTCGCAATCCTCTCTGCAGCCACCTCTTCTATTGAAAGATTTGTCAAGATTTCAATGGAAAGCATTTGTAAATCCGGATAATTCGCTCCATATCTCAGTATATCTCTGATGTAACTGAACGTAAAAACTATCTCCGAGATATCTTTCCTCAGTTGCTGGCCAGAAACACCAGAATTGCTGGCCATCATCTTCACAACTTGCAGAGCATTTTTTACCATTGAAATTTGAGAGGAAGCAGGAGAGGGATGTCTCAGTATCGTCTCTTCAGCATGCATGAAGTCAATAATTTTAGGCAAAAGACCTTTTGTATTCCCTATTTTCTCACAAATATCTTGATCACGAGCAAGTTTCATCAGAATCTTCATTCCAACATAATTGAACTCCCAAGAGCTGTAGTCTCCATCATCCATGAGTATGATTCTTTCCGAAATATCATAACACGCTCCTTTATGACCGTGGCTGACATGAAGTAAACTCGATGCAGATTCCATTGAACCTGGTATTACTGCTATCCGATGTGAATTTTGCTTTCTTCCAGCTAGCTTGGACAAGATCTCTGCAGCTGAATACCTAATCTCCTCCTCCTCAGGGTCTGTCCAGTTCAGCATTTCCACGAGCCTTTCTATCACTGAGAAATCGATCCCAATTTTCTCGAGGGTATCTTCTGAAAACCGAGGGCTTGTAGCAAACTTTCTCAAGACTCTTGCTCCCATTTGTTGCTCATCGGGGGATTTGGAGTGGAGGAGTTCCATGGCGAATGAAACCATGTCCATTTTCAGTCCATCAAAGATGCTTCCGTTGATACTTTTCGAATACGAATCATAGAAAAATCTCCTGGTTGAGATCAAATCCGAATCGTCCAGTTCACACTCATTGTTCACGGTCTCCAGTAGTCTTTCAACCAAAAACATCCATTCCCAGTAGGCTTTCTCCAAGAGAAAAAGTAAAGCCTCGGCCAACGCCAAGGAATAAAATACCATCAAAGCAAATTTCCTGTTTCGCTTATCTGTATCTCCTTTCTCTACCTCCCCGTAATTTCTTAGCACAAGCTTTATCACTGACAAAACCACGCAGGCCGTGGCAGATGCCAGTTGAAGCCAATACAGAAGCCTGCTCGCATTTCTTGATAGGAATATCCAATTTGCATAAGGAAGCAGAGGGACCTCAGAACTACACCAGGTTCGAGTAGGCATTTTCTGCTGATTCCAATGCCGTTGACCTGCCTGATGCTTATTTCTGGAAAGCTCCCTTGTTTGTCTGTTATTCATAGAGGTGACAGCAGACCTGCAGGTCGACTTCACAGTTTTGATGATAAAACTTGAACTGGAAACTATTGCACTCGAAACATACCATGTAGAATGATGTTGCCATTCAAGCTCATGACTTCGGCTAAAAATGCGAGCACTTTCACTTAAGAGGATAATAGTAACGAACCAGATGTCAGATTTTTCAAGAGTAATGGCGAAACCACCAAGTAAAACAACTGTAGCCCAGACAAACGCCATAGTCCCAATCCCTGATGCTGCCTTTTCAAGTACTGCAAGGCGAAGGGAAAAGAGCGTAAGGTTCTTCTCTGGTGCTAGCACTGGTAGTCTGAGTACTGGCGCAGAGCTCCCTGGGATGTCAGGTTTCTGCTCAAACATCGTGTCTCTGTGCTTTGAGCTGAGTTCAGAAATCTGCACGTGGATACTACTTTCGGTCCCGGCAGGGGATTCCTTACCATGATCATCCATTTCTTTTCTTGGTAAGATTCTAAGATATACAAATAAAATGCAACGAAAACAAATTTAGGAAGGGGATTGAGGAATGCAACAGTAAGACCTCCTGTATACAAAACTTGAGAAGGATACAGAGCATTAGACAGTAGTCAAAAAGGCATTTTGATCTATGGACTGGATAGAATAATGGCCAGTCGGACTAAAAATATAGACAAGAAAATTGTCTGTTTAACTACAGAGCATTGCTACGTTGAAATTCTAACTGCCATGTTTGAATGAAGGACATGGCTAGATTGGTAGACTCTATACCCTTCCGCAACCTGTCATGCAGACTAGGTTAGATCCATAATAGTTTTATGTTGATTGAATTTCGCCTGTATTAAACATCTATTTAGAGCAAAAAATACTTGATAATCAATCAAATATTCAAATCAAAATAATTAATCTCATTGCACTTGATTTATCATTTTGCACTAATCAAGGTCAAGCAGCACGATAGGATTCTGTTCTTAATAAAATATTTGACATAAAGCTTGCTTTACAGACTAAGATTAGGTAAAAAGTGATTGCCATGTCGTCCCTTTCATTTTCATAACACAACAAGTTGCGGTAGTTGTTAGAACTACTACATCAGCCATATATTTTAGGTCCATTTTATATTTCCAGACGGCCTGCTTTTCACCGCTGAATATTTAAGTAATGTTGGATAAGTTATTATATATCAACAAAATAGACATTTTTATGGCAATTTTTAAATTTCTTACTGTCATTAGCCTACTCCCAGGTTAATGTTCTTGAATAACTGGATAGCCATGCGAAGGAGAAGAAGAGAGGCAATGCTTTATAAAAGATGAATAGCACCTCCTCAGTAACCATATTCCTAGAAAGAAACAAAGTTGCACGTAAGGTTTTCTGTTTAAATTTGAAGAATAATTCGATACAGCAGCTGTAACTGCAATTCATGGAACTCTTACATCAAATCTTAAAAAATTTCAAATAAGCCTAACCAAAGCTATAAATGTAAATGTGAGCCATTGCAATTCATCATGAGTCAGTTGCTCTGTGCTAAACCCTAAAAGAGATTATCCCACAGCACAAAACATTCAGTTAGAATCAGAAATATCAAGGGAAACTTTTACCCAAACTTTTGAAAGGAAGATCTTCTAAATGACTGCTGGTCTTTGCACCACTTTAGCCTTCTCAGCATCAATGATGGACTCCAACAACAGTACCGAGCTCTCCAATTCGCCTTCCTTATTCACTACCACATAATCAAACTCTTTCAAATGCCTCAGCTCCTCCCTAGCAGCTGAAACCCTCATCAGCAAAGTCTCCACGGACTCAGTCTTCCTGTCAATTAGTCTCCTCACCAAAGCCTCCTCACTCTCAGCCACCAAAAACACAAAAACTGCACTGTTTTTCAAGATCTTTCTCAAAGTAGTAGCACCCTGTACATCCACTCTCAACACAATGTCACAACCTTTTCCCATATACTCCCTAATCTGCTGCTTAGGGATTCCCTTATAATCACCATAAACCAATGCATACTCCAAAAGCTCATCTTTTTCAATCATTGCCAAGAATTCATCCTTACTCAGAAAAAAGTAATCTTTCCCATCCACTTCCCCAGGCCTTTTTGCACGGCTAGTCACTGTAACAACGAAGTGTAAATCCTCCCTAACTTCCCTCAATCTTTTGATTACAGCATCTTTTCCCACACCACTTGGACCACAGACTACAATGATCAGAGGGCTAGGATTCCTGACTATCGGCTCAGAGCTGAATGTGCCGAAAGAGGATTCGAGGGCCCGAAACATTTCTATACCGCCCACGTTATCTGGGTGTGGGGTGGAGGTTATTCGGTGCTTCCCCGCGTCCCCCATCTTGGAATTCGTGGAGTAAGCGGAAATGGAAAACCGAGATTTCACCGATTTCGCTCTCGGAATCTCCAGCCTGGTTATTAGATTTGAAGGGAGAACCGGGAATGAATGCGAATTGAGAAGAGGGATAGAGGATATTGACGAAGGCGAAAACGGTTTTAGCGGGCCATTTGACAAGGAGGAGCATAGCCTTCGGAAGAACATCGAAAATGGCGGTTGAAGCAGAATAGGAACAGGCAAGTAATAGGAAACTGTAGTTTTGATCAGGCGCACTCCGACTCGGTGACTCGGTGGGGGAGTTAGAGGGCACGGGCCACCGACTCCACCCAACAAATTTTTACACATATGAAGAAACATTCCTTCTTGTTTTGGAAGCGAGTAAGAAAAAGTGAGTAAGAAATTACCTCAATTAAATCAGGTAATTAAAAAATTTACTCACTTACTTACCCACTCGAAGTGAGTAAGTTTTGAATATTGCTACTAATATAATTTTGAATTTATTCGAAAAATCGTTCACCGTTCACGAAAATGGATGCTATCATAATTATCAGCGCGTCGTGTGATTCGATTAGAGATGTCATTTGATATGTTTTGACATACTTTATTAAAAATAAAACTTAATATTACGATGGCTTAGCCGACGAAAAATTCTGCCTGGTTCGTCGACTACTGAAACTCCGTTTACTGTTCCTGGGAT
>JAOYMZ010066860.1:0-12523 GCA_025802335.1 Pinguicula primuliflora
ACAACTCAAACCCCCCTCCCAAAACGAGTGTTTTCACATTGTGCTCCACTCGCTCCGACAACTTCCTTATTGTCGATGCAAATAATAATATGAGTCATAATCCAACAATCTTCACCTTGTCGAATAACCACCATTTAGGAGAATAAAAGGTATAAATCTGGGAAGTCAACCTGGGACGTTGAGTTAGCTTCTGTCTCCCACCTAGAAGGTGGAGATATTCAACAAGCCCAAGGAATGTTTGAACTTTGCAGTAGTAACAGGCTTTGTCAACATGTCTGTTGCATTCATAGAAGTATGCACTTTCTCAAGTAACAATTCTCCAAAAGTAAGCAACTCTCTGATTTTGTGAAACCTCACATCAATATTTTTATTTTAGCATGGTAAATCTAGTTCTTTACCAAGTAAATTGCACCATGACTTCACAATACAACCGAACTCCACATTGCCAGACACCCAACTCCTTGACCAAACCTGTAAGCCACATAGCTTCCTTGGCAGCCTCAGCAACTGCCATGTACTCTGACTAAGTAGCAGATAATGCAAACTATAAGTTGTACCATGGATTACCGACAAATAGGTCCACCCTAAAAAGTAAACACAACTCGTCGTATACCTCTTGTCATCCAAATACCATGCATAGTCTGCATCCACATATCTGGCTACTGATGATGCTTGTTGAACATGATGCCATAGTCCGCAGTACCCCACAAGTATCTCAAAATCCACTCTACCACATCCCAATATTGTCGTCACGGGTTAGAAAAGAATTTACTAATTACACTCACAACTTGTGCCAAATCTGATCTCATACAAACAATAACGTACATCAAACATCCAAGAACACTAGCATATGGTACGTTTAACATTTCATGAATCTAATCATCGGTCTTAGATCAATGAGAGGTAGACAATCTGAAATGATTCACCAAAGGTGTACTCACTTGTTTTACATGACCCATGCTCAGTGGCGGATCCTGGAGGTCGGACTAGGGGGTGCGTTTCACATAGGATGCAAATCATGGGGGTCTAAATAGGGGGTGTGGGGCAATGCATGTCCAAGGAAAAAAAAATTTAGGGGGTGCAGGTGCACCCCAAGGCTCCGTCAGTGCCCATGCTGAACCTATCCAACACCTTCTTAACATGATCCTGCTGAAATAGCCACAATCTCCTAGTAGCTCTGTCCCTGCCAATCTCCAGTATAAGAATCTCTTTGGCTGCACCCAAATCTTTCATATCAAACTCACTAATCAAAATTCTCAACTTGTTAACCTCGCTCATACTCTTAGAAGCAATCAACATATCATCCACATACAATAACAGAAAATTATATGAATCATCATCAAGACTTATTAAAGAAAAAATCATAAAGACTTCTCACATAAATGCAACAATCATACTCACATCTCTTGTAGCCATTTCAGATCATAAAGAGGTCAAACCTCTTGTACCTCAGCCTCGGAGGCTGCTTTAATCCGTAAAGAGTCTTCTTCGAACTACAGATCAAATGTTCCTCTTCAGGGAAATTGGCCCTTCGGTATGCACCATATAAATCTGCTCCTCCAAGTCCTCATAAAGGAAGTTGTCTTTACGTCCATCTGCTCCAAATGCATATCAGAATGTGCTATTAGTGGCAACACTACCCTGATGGATGGATGTCTGACCAAAGAAGAGAAAATCTCATCATAATCAACTCTCTTCATTTGTGAGTAATTTCTTTGCCACTAAACGAGCCTCGAATTTTTTTCCTTCCTTTTCTGAAACTACCTCCTTCTTCTTATACACACACTTGCATCTTATTGCCCTCTTCCCCTCGAGAAGATCCCTCAACTCCCATGTTTGGTTCTTATGCAAAGACTCCATCTCCTACACCATAAAATTCATCCATTTACTTTTATCCTGACCTTGTATTGCCTCCAAAAAAATTTTAGAATCTCCATTACTAGTAATAAGTGCATAAGAAACCAAATCTTCAAAACCGTACCTAGTAGGTGGCTTAATAGTGAGTCTGGATCTACCTGTGGCTATACTGTGTTGCTACTCATCTAAGGTCAAACTTTATACATGTTGAGTATCCTATTCTCTACCATAGCTCTCTAACTCCACCTGCACCACATGGTCATTGGTACTACAGTTTCCAGCACTTAATTCTCCTCTATCTCAGTACTCCGCAACATGGATTTTTCATCAAATATAATGTCTCTACTGATCACCATCTTGTTTTTCTTCGAATCCCATAGCTTGTAACCTTTCATCACTTTCTGGTATTCGAGAAAGATACATTATCTAGATTTTGCATCAAGCTTTGATCTCTCCTCACTAGAAACATATACATAGTCTGGACATCCAAATATTCTCAAACCCGAGTAGTCTACCTAGCTGCCTGTTTACACCTCCTCTACTACTTCCCATCTAGTGTTACTCTCGGTGATTTGTTAATTAAGATTCATGCCATATTTGCTTCCTCTGTCTAGACATTCTTTGCAAGCCTTGCATTCAACCTGAGATATCGTACTTTTTTAGCTATCGTTCTGTTCATCATTTCTGCCATTCAATTTTTCTATGGTGTATTGCGAACGGTAAAGTGTCTCTTAATTCTATGCTGCTCACACAACTTCTGGAATTTTTTATTTTGTGTACTTAGTACCATAATCTGACCGAAGACATTTAATATTCTCTCATGTCTGCTTTTCCACTTCATCTTTCCACAACTTAAACTTGACAAACACTTCGGACTTGTGCCGCATGAAGTACACCTAGATCATTCGTGAATAATCATCAATGAAACTCACAAAATGCATGTATCCTCCCCGCAATTCTGTATGAACATAGTCGAGAATTCCCTCAGTCTTGTGTATCGTTGTCTTGAACTACACCTTATTCTGTTTACCCAGAACACAATATTTGCAAAATCGAGCTTACATGTCTTAACATCCTTCAATAAATTTCTCTTATTAAACTCTGTCATCCAACGCTCGTCCATATGACCAAGTCACATATGCCACAAGATTGTATTGTCATATTTAGACTCTACAGCAGCAACTCCACCTACAATTGTGGTACCCAACAATATGTAGATATTTCGAGCAAACCTTTGCCCCTTCACCACTGTCAATGTCCCTTTACTTACTTTCTCTACTCCACTAACAAATTTGTAAGTATGACCGTTACGATCCAAAGTGCTCAATGAAACCGATTATTTCTCAAATCTAACACATGTATAACATCACACAACATCCATACCACACCATGAAACATCTTAATTCTGATGCTCCTAATTCCAACCACTTCACAAGATACATTATTACCCACTAAAACATAATCGGAATTTACCAATTTGTAGGTGTCGAACCACTCATGGTTGGGTGTCATGTGATAATGAACATGCTGAATCCATAATCTAAGAATTTGTCAGATGATATGACCCAGATGAAAACCAAAGCAACCATCGTAGCATTCAGACCTTTAGTCAATTTTCCTGCTTGCCAAAAAAACATTGAAAAATTCAAGTATGGCAGTTTAAAAACTGGATCAGAAGTGCTTTAAATTTTATAATTAAAGCCATATGGACCCAACCTTTTTCCACTTTCACATTGTTTCATAGCATCAAAAACTTTCTGTTCTGAAAACTGAGCTGTGAGAGCCTCATTTTCAGCATCAGACACTTTCTCATTCAGTAGCCATGCCAATTTAGGCTTAGGGAGATAGTCTTCTTCATAATGTTGCTTGAAAGTTTCATGAATAAATGACTTGATCTCATTAACTCCTGTAGTCCACGTACCATCAATGAGAATACCATTGATAGAGTTTTGAGAACGATTTTTATTGATGTAAGCATGGAAAAATTTAGTTTTTCCATCACCCTCCCTAATCCACTTGTTTGAGCTCAATCATGCAGTTCAATTTTTTGAGCTCAGCTTCTGCATCCTGTCTTGAGGTCCTATCAGGCTCACTTAGTGGGCCAGACTCCATTTTCAAATCCATAGTGGATATAATAGATTCTTTTTCACGAGTTTTTTGAGATAAATCTCCAAATACTTCTTTGTTCCAGGTTTTTAGTTTCTCCTTCAACTGTTCAAATTTCTGCAGTAGTACATAACCTGCAGTTCCAGTAGCTTCAGTGTTCCTCCATGCCTCTTTTACAAATTCATCAAAATATTTGTGTTGAAACCACGCGTACAAAACCTTAAAAGGTTTTAGGCCCCAATTTTGTATCTCATTTGTCAAAATCAGAGGGCAATGATAAGATGATTTACGGTCAATGGCCATTTGAGTTAGATGTGGACATTGGGATAGCCATAGGTCAGACACCAAGATTCGACATATTCTGCTTGCACACTATCCTCCCAGGTGATAGTAAGTAAAAGATTTAGAGTGCAGGGGAAGGTCCACTTGAGCAGCGTCTTCCAAAAATTGGTTAACTTCCATCATCTCACTTAGGATAGGTTGAGACATACCTTGTCTCTCAGACGCAGATCTAACAGACTTAAAATCTCCACAGACAACCCATGTAGCATCAGTATCTAGCTGAATTCTTCTGAGAATAACTTGCCATAACTGTCTTTTTCCTTCTAGGGTGCATGCAGAATAGATTGTCAGTAGCTTAATGGGAAGTGTCTGTCCCAAATTTAACCATGCACCAGATATTTCCATAAGGTTTCTTGATTTCCAAGAACTAGAGAATGCGAAGTTATTCGTTCTCCAAGTACATAATAAGCCCCCAGAGAGTGCCCTAGAAGGTTGATAATTAAAGCCAAAGTCCACATTCCTCCAGATCTTCTCACATGTTTTTCTTTGAATCACTGTTTGTTTAGTTTCTTGCAAACAAACAAATTGAATTTCAAATGTTCGAACCGCATCCCTTACTTCTCTTTTTTTGTGACCTCCTCCGAGGCCTCTAATATTCTGATTCAAAATCTTCATTAAAATGTTGCTTGCACCTGAAAGGGTTGAGAAAACCGATTCAGACATTATTCTGTTTATCTAGGGTCTCCATTTCAATCAGTTTCTAGCAGTGTTCATTGCTAGCTTCAATGCCCAAAAGATTTGCTAAGTGTAGAGTAGTTCTGGCTTCATTAAGCATGATATCCGAAGAATCTGGTATCAGCTGAGGCCTATAGATTAGATATCAATGCTTGTTCATTCGCTATTCTCGCTCTTTCAGCCTTTCTAATTTCCATGCGCCTTCTCCTCTAGCCTCGTGACTCTATTAGCCTTGTTAATTTGCTAGAGAGCCGGAGCCAATATGAACAGACTTGTGGGCTATAGGTTTAGTGGGTCGCCGACAGCTGCAACCCATTTTCATTTTCTGCCTACATTCATTGTCTTTTATTGATCCGGATGGCATAGAGTAGTTGGGCAATAATTCTATTTCATTTTCCCCTCTTGGGGAAGGAAAATTCATTAGTGGAAAATTCAAATTCACTACTGGGGAACCAGGTATCTTGCTATTCGGTGAATAGTACGGAGACTGAAATAACAAATTCAAATTCAATGCTGATCCTCCATCTTCCTAAGACTCTTTCGACGAGGATTTCGCCGGAGCTAGGCTTCCTCCGGCGATTGAATTTTTCTTACTGAGCATAGATTGAGACTCCAAAATGTCATCCTCATCACATTCCTCCATTACTTCAATATCATACGAACGCGAATGTAGAGGTATGGATTTTATCCCATTCAACTTCCTTCTACACGCAGTGTGTATCTGCATTCTACACCATAGCAGGTTTCTATGGTGTAAGGTATCATCATATATCTTTTGGACCGAGCCAAACTTAGCTCCTTTACATTTAAGACCTCTTTCATTCCAGCATACAAACGGAATTCCAGTAAGAGGTGAGAGTATGATTGCGTACATCCTATCCTCCCTAGACCCTGTCTAAAGGCGGGATTTACTGGGTATGTTTGGTTTGATTTGGTTTATACAAACGGAACTCCTTTTATACGCTACAAGATTTTTCTTGTTTGGAGTTCGGCATCTTGCTCCCATTTAAGTGCTTGCCACAATAGCATGTTCTGTTTCTGATTTGCCAGTTTTGTTTCTCATTTGCCAGTTCTAGCAATCTTGGTTCTTGTTCTTTACTCAAGCCTCGAATAAGGGCTTTATCCCCAGCAATCAAATTCAATGTGAAATCAGAGAAGCCACAAAGCTTCATTTTATGCTCTATTTCGTGTGTGTCTCTGTCCTTCAGATCAATAACTATCGCATTTTCCAGCCACATCCTGTCAACCTAGTTTGTAAGCAACGCATCTCTATTCTTCGTCGCCGCCTTAGGAACCACAACACCTAATAGATTACAATATCAGCATATGAAACTGCTGTACATAGGCAAGATAATAAAGCAGACCTTTTGTCCCCCTGCTGCGCTTTCTGCACAACTTCCTTTTCCTTTTGCTTTTCTGGTAGAGCATTGGGTGATATTTGAAATCTGGATACATTCTCCTGCAGTTTGTATCCTGCTAGCATCCTTCCATTAATTTGATTCGCCAATACCTCTGGGTTTATTTTTCGCTCATAGCGTGTGCAACCGAATTTTTTCCATTCAGGCCAAGTCGATTAGAGATAAAAATATCAAGTACTTTGCCATATTCCTTGAATATGCTTGACATTATTCGTGAGGGTGTTATTTTTTTAAGAAGCCAGTAACTAAAATTGTTGATCGTCAGTTGGTGAATTTTATTTTGGAAGACCAAAAAAGTGGCTATAAAATCGTTATACATCCGATATATAAGGCTCCCCCAGGGTCCACGACACCCCCCACACCCTCTCCCATTCCAAAATAGGGGGCCCCACACCAACATGTGTATGTGCTCTCACATGGTGTGAGTGGGAAATCTGGGAGTATGCACACACTTGTGGGTGCCATATAATGAGAGTGGTATATATACTACTCCCATTTTTTAAACCTTTTCATTTTTTATGGTTCTTGTTCAATACATTATCAAGTCCTCCAGGGGAGAATTGAAGAAATAGGGATGCGTTTAGCAGGCACCATAAATTAGATATACGGTGATGAGTTTTTGTGCGATAAACTTTTATTATATTTTAAAATTAATGTGAATTTATTAAATTGTACAAAAAAATCGTGTGTCCCAATTAGGAGGGAAATTGGTAAAGTATAGAGATTATAGGTTGTTTCTATCTCCTTTATGTATTCTTCTTGCAGGGCCAAGGTGCTCGTGGACGGTTTTGGGTGATAAATTTCATATAAACTGGGCCGGCTCTAAATGCGAGTCAACGGCCCACCCGGCCCATCACACTTGGGTCAACGAGCTTTGAAAAAATCGAGCTCAGGGACAACTGGATCTCGTGTATGCAGGTGTGCGTGCGGGGCTAAGTTGGTAGGAATGTGGGTGTCACCATTAAAACCTTGAGCCCAAGGTAATAGGTTCTCCCCACAATTCCTATTTATAAGAGTAAATCTAAGTTCTCCTAGCCGGTATGGGACAGTTATTCTTTTATATCGTTAACACTAGGTGCCCGCACAGGGTGCCTAGACGACCTCTCAGGACCGCCTAGGCGGCCGTCCTCTCATTAGGGAAAAATTATTTCCCCCCCCCAAAAAAAAGTTCATTTTGCCCGGGCGTCCTGGGCGCTGGGCGGTCCTAAAACATCCCGGAGCCGTCCAACGCTTTCTCGAATACTGATAGCACAGCAATTCTTTGATTTGATATTTTTTAATCAAAATTCTAACTTTTATTTAGATATGAAAATAGTGCAATGAACTTTAGACAACAACCGATCCTTCCAACAATGCATTTCTCACATCCTTAAAACTTACATTCCGTAAATCTATGGCAAAAAACCAAGTAGAAAAAAGAGCATAACTCATATACCTCATTTACAAAAGTAAATGCCCAACTTTAATAGCAAAGAATAAAACCAGTCAAAGGAGGGGTTGGTCTAGTGGTCTAAGGACTAAGAGTGATAATTGCATTCAAAAGTCATCTGTTCAAATCCACTCAGCGACATGAGTCTGTCACATTTAATTTGTCAAATGTGGTTTACCTCACTACCGTGCTTTGCAGGCTATTACGGCAGGATGTTAGATTTACCTACCTCGGTGAGGTTCCCAATGTTATAAAAAAAAGAAGAATAAAACCAATTGTTAGCCCAGATTTTATGGGCATCAATTAAACAAGGCTTAAGCAACAGAAGAAGTACACGAAACCATCTCCCAAAAATCCAGCAACCCAGAAATAATTTCAGCAGCCGAGAAAAAAATTCCAGCAGCATTGAACGTATGAAAGCGATCATTTTTTTTAGAAGCAATAAAATTATATTTAAAAAAAATTGTTCCTGTACAAGGTTGGGCCTCATTGTGGGCTTTTTCATACAGCCCATCTCATGAGTCCTCAAAAATGTACAATCCTGTTGATATAGGATTTTGTCTCCATCGGCATAGATCTTGCGTGATCAATGCTCCTTTCTTCCAACGATGTTTCAACCAAAATCAGAAGATAGCTTTGATTTTTTGACGATTTACTTTGGTTCTACGATGTTGTTCTCAAAATCCTAATGGTTACTGTTTTTCCATATTTCCCATATCGATGCAGTCCAAAACATTTTCCAGATTTCCTCTGCTATTGCCTGTGGACGTGCCTCCATGAATTCTTCAAAATCTGGTGTGGTATCTGCGATGGTAATTTCCAGCCACCTTGCTATCATTTTCCACAGTTCATTCCTCCATGTTATGATGGAATGCCACCGCACTTGAAGAGTGTGGTCCGACCTTTTAGGAAGTGGAAGACAACATCAGAGGTAAGTTACCGAAGCTTGATAAGAGCTCAGATCATCAACTATTCCTTGAGTCACATGGTTTGTGTTAACATGTATGACATTTTGGATGGCACATAATGCTGAGACATTCAAACAATCATAGACGGATATGAGGCTCCATCTCCACATCACTGCGCTTGTAAAGGAGTCATGCATTTGTTTCAAGATACAAGTGCAAAGGGATAAACTGGGATGGATTCAACAACTCCCACAGTTGGTGGAACTGAGGGTGGAAAGGGTGGGGGATTGATCTCTGCCTCAAGTGGACTATGCAGAGAAACCAATCTGGTCTATCAATGGATGTACGTCTAATGGATTCAACCCTAGCTGCTAATGATATGACAAGGACTTACACATTGTGCATATACAGAGCAATACATAATTCATTAGATGGTATTGGAGGGATAATTTTAACAGATTGAGAGAAGAAAATCCTAACCTTCTCCGAGGAGGTTGGCGCTACACCCCCACTGATGGCGGAGCTATGGGCCATTCATAACGGAGTAAAGCAGGTTCTGTTAGGATTTTGGGACATGACCCCTATTTTCTAACCCTTAATGTTGTGTTTTACTTGTTTAATCACACGTGCACACTCCGGGAATACTTATAAGCCGAATGATGTGAAATGATTCGAAGTCTAAGCTCTGGTTCATAATTATGACTTGATTGAATTGTCAGCTGGGTTATACGTGCGTTACTTGGAGGCTGAAATTCATATACTCGGAAATACGACCTGTTTGACCTCAACACTCGGTTTATTGGTTCACTACTTCGATTAATTGGTTCTGTGAGTCTTTTGTTGGGCTGAACTAATTACTGGGCCTGCTATCACATTTGGCCATTTTTCATGTGATTGGGCCTCTAACTTAATTCTATTTCCCCCTGCTGGGCAAATTTAACCTTCAACCCATCTACCTTACTTACCAGTTTTTGGAGGATTCGGTCCATGATATATATACGCAGGATTTGGGCTGTTTACTAACTTTTATCTGTAACTCTTTCGACTGTAACCCTATTCTCTCTCTGTTACTCTCGAAACCTTACCCCTGTTCTTGATAAATTCGGCCAATCTTTCAACATCTTGCTTTGTTTTATGTCCAGATTTGGATTCCTTATTCTATTCTTGTTGTTTTGAATCGATTAATCAAGGTTTTTGAGTTGTTGGAAGGTGGATTTTTGAAGCCAGAACTGTCGGCTTGTGTTCCCGGGTGATCTTTGCATTCTCTCTTCAGATCTGCAACATGTCCGTTCTTGGATACAAGATTTATATCTTTTTCTGTCATTTTGATATTTCATGCAAAGTTTCAACCAATTGATATTATTGTTCTTAATTTCTACTAACAGTGTTGTATATCCGTGTAGATCCGAGCAAGATTTGTGGCCTCACAGGTTCTAAAGTCAGGCATTTGATCACTTCAATGTATCCGCGACTCCACCTGCTACAATTCACTAGAAAAAAGAATTTGGTTGTTGACTGGAACCTTTAACAATTTCGCAATTGACCACTTATCACGCGAATTCACTACGAAAGCTTATTACATGACAAAACAAAGTCTCCTGTGGTCGGATTTCGCTTTCCGTATCAAGGATAGACAGATAGGTCAGTCAGGTGAGCACACCACAATCATCCAGGCAGACACAATAGTAGCAAAACAAGCCCACATCAGGGTTCATCACTCAGTTCCCTCTATGGTAATGTTAGAAAACTGACCCATCTCTCTCTGGTTGGGACACACATGCGCAGGTGCGTGCGTGGGCCAACTTAAATATGAAGAACCAAAAAAAGGGGGGAGGAGTATATGTAACATCAACATCCTCAATAATATCATAGTGAATCTCCAGAACAGGATCAGAAATACTTATAGGGATATTTGGAGCATCATTCGGCGGTGGTGCGACTCGAGACAGTACAATGTTGTGAGATGAGGATGATGAAGGCGACGAGTCCTAAAGAGTTTATAGAAAATGGGTTAACTCCTCGAGTGTGTCATAGATCTTCTGTTGGAAATGTCCCACACGGATTTCACACACAAATATCAACCAACTTAAATAGGAATGTGGTGTTACAATCTATTATCTTGAATTTAAGGGTTTAATGAGAGTAACCCACATCTTTCTTACAAGTTGGTCCACACGCGCACATGTGCACATGTAACCGGAGCCCAGAGAAGGGGAGTCTATTTCTGACATGGTATCAGAGCGGGTGATCTATGATCCGAGAAAAAAAATCGGGAAAAAAGTCCTGAAGGATTCCCGAAGCGGAAATAAGAAGAAGTCCCCATAATGGGATAATTAACCTAATTGGACATTATCCGTATGATGGTTCAAGTCTAATAGGATTTACCTAATTGGACTTAAAGGGGGAGTGTTGGAATGTCCCAAACGGATTTCACACATAAATATCAATCAACTTAAATATGAATGTGGTGTTACATTCTATCACATTGAGTTCAAGGTTTTAATGAGAGTAGTATACATATTCCTTATAAGATGTCCCACATACGCACACGTAATCCAAACCCGGAGAAGGAAAGTCGGTTTTCTAACATATTGAGAAAGAGAATTTTTGGGATTTTCTTCTTTTTGTATTAATGAAAATAACAATATACAAGGTATATATAGAAAACTAGGAAACCCAAATTGGGTAGTTTTCTTATCAATTGGGATCGTTCTACATCCAATTTCGGAACTACAGGGGAAGGTCTAAAAAATTAAATTAAACTCTCCCCCAACTCATTAACTAACACCCCCAAATTTGGTAGTGGGATGCCTAACACCTAACTTGCTCAACACTTATCGAAATGATTGGTCTACAAACCTAACTTGCTCAATACTTGGTCAGGATATCTGCTAACTAATCTTCCAAAGCAAAGAGTGATTATGCAATTATCAAGATTTTCTTTATTAAAGTGTTTGTCAACCTTTAGGTGCTTTGTTCTATCATGCTAGATTGAATTTTCTAAATTATGGACAGCAGCTCGATTGTCACATCGAAAAGGACATGGCTAACTTGGTTCGAACCCCGATTCCAACATTAGTTTTCTCAGCTAAAGGATTTCAGTCAACCCTCGAGATATATCTCAAAACTGAGCTTCACTGTGCACGTTTTGCTTCTTGCTTTTTCAAGTGACCAGATTTCCCCTAATGAAGGTGAAATATCTGGATGTGAACTTCCGATCCACTGGGTTCCCAACTCAATCTGCATCTGTAAAGGACTCTATGTTAGGATGACCATGTTTTCGAAAAATAACTCCAGTATCCGGAGTTCCTTTGAGATACCTCAAAATTCGGAATGCGGCATCCATGTGGTCCTTTTGTTGTCCATGCATAAACTGACTCAGGATTCCAATGACATACGAGATATATGGACGAGTGTGTGTCAGATATATCAGTTTTCCCACAATATGTCGATACCTCTTCTTATCACACAATTCTGCATCGTTACTCAATCTCGGGCCATGATTCATTGCGTGTCTTAGCCGGTTTACGCTCTAGCATCTATGTCTCAGCTAGCAAGTCAAGTATATACTTCTTTTGTGAAATATGTGTTAGTTTTGTGTTCTAAAAGTGATATTTTGTTGATTACTTTTATCTTATGTTTATGAATTGAATGTATATATTTTTTATGACATTTTGCTTCATGAGTTTGATGTTTATAGAAGTGTTCAAAAAGATGCTCTTGGTCTTGAATCGTAGAACTCTATATGATAACAAACATGAAACTCTAAAGTGTTCACAATCGCGGTA
>JAOYMZ010066871.1:0-28450 GCA_025802335.1 Pinguicula primuliflora
CAACAATTACAAAGAGTCTTGTTTAAATACTACATCAATAGAATGTAAAACATCACACTTCATAAATGTAAAGCCTATATTTATTGCTTGACTGGTGGTCCAACTCCTTGGGTGCATCCCCTTGATTGATTCATATATCTTGCTTGTTGTCCAGATTCATGGGCCTTTTTCCTCTTCTATTGTACACTAGCAAAGTGTCTGCCGGGCCCATAACACAATGGTGCTATGCAGCACGCCATTTTAGCACCACAATGGCAAGACATGTCACATAGTGGTGGGACCCACATACTGACATGTGGGTCCCACACAACCTAGAGAGAGTGTGCTATTGTGGTGCAAAAATGGCGTGCCTATTATCATTTTCCTTTAAATGATAATAGGACCCATATCATGGCTCTCGTAAAGACTCAAACGATAGCTATGAAGCTCCTCTTAGTTCATCGTCTACTTATCTTCCTTTACATTATATGTTCTTACATGCTTCCTTAGTCTAAAGTAGTTCAATAGTTAGTGTTCTTGGTTACTAAGCTACTCGTCCGGCCTCGGATCGAAACACTGAACAGCAAAGTTTGACCTGGCTTGGCTACAGTGCAGTACAGCTACAGCAAAATGGTTATAAGGTGAGGAAGCTGATACTGAACTTCATTCAACTATCATCACAATGAATTATTGTTGATGTAATCTGCAGGAGATAGCACTAGATAATTGGATGAGGAACTCAAAACTCAAATCAAGAATTCTGACTAGAGATGAAACACATGCATAAATGAATGTGCTACATGAACAGTCATGAATCTCATTTGCACTCTGCATTATCTGTGCTGAGCTTACTTTACAAAAAAAATACTACTTAGCTTACTTGATATTCAGATAAGGAAGAAGGCATTTTCTCCGTTTGCCCACACTTGATCATACCCTCGCTATGTTTTCCGACAGACTCTTAGTTGGTTAAGCATTTTCAGGCATACTCTGAGCTGCAAGCACTTCGTTGAAAGAAAGAAAAAACTCTCCAGTATAATGTTGCACTTCTCACAAATCAATGTCTCAAGACGCAAACACTGAGTCCTATATAATGAAGCATCGCATGTCATGTGCAGTAGAAAATTGTCTGGTTACCCTTGGCTCAAGCAATTTGCACACATAAAGGAAAAGAAGTTCCTAATTGTGGATGTAATGCCATAGCTGCAAACAAAATTTAATTATTTATCCTTAATTAATAAAAGGCATTTCTGAGTAGGAGTTTAAACCCTGTTCGAGAAGCCGGTCGGCTAGGCGCTAGACGGTCAGGTCTACCAAGCGCTTTCTCGACACATACTCCCCAATGCTCGAGCAAGAAACTACAAAAAATGAATTCCTAGAACAAAAAAAGTTCTCCGCAAACTTATTTCATAACCCAGACAGCAAATGTAATAACGTCATCAACCTCTGTGATATTAAAGTTTCTATAGCACATTGTAATCCAATGCAAAGCATGAGAGCTCATTCAACTGATCAAGAGTTCAGAGATGCTCACATGAATTAACAAAGTTAAACTCGCATTGGCAAAAACTAGAATTACCGTCGCACTTTGCAGGAGCGAATGCCAAGTAAATCATGTAAAGAGATAGTATCCTTAATGCTATCAATCTAATCTTCCCCAAAAAATGAATTCCATTAACTTATATATTGCTTCTACATTGCCTACTTTAATTTTCATATCCTCCTTTCATAGATGCTACCTTTTCTTATTTCAATATAAGAGCTTAGAAATGAAATACACCACTTCCCTTTTCACACACACCTCACACCTCTATTAGAGAGCACATACACACACATGTTGGTGTGGGGGCCTACTGTGCATGAATGTGAGAGGGAGGTGGTGTAAAAGTGTGCAAGGGAGGTGGTGTATAGCATTTTTGCTATTCAAAGACAAATTATTATTCAGTGTCAACAGATAGTGCACAAACTTCCAAAAAATATCTTATATAAGTAAATTATATCCCACAATAAATACAATTCTCAATACCAGAATACAGCAGCAGAATCTTCCAATCTGTGAATTTTGACTTGGCTGTTGAAACAGAAGAACAAAGAAAGAATAGAAGTATTACATATAGCAAAGGAAAACAACAAAAAACTACTGGATAACAAGATTAAATGTAATGGAAATATTCTGAAGAAATCGCAAGAAATACTGGCGATATAGGTTCCGCACAGAATTTTGCCAACAGCAAAGATTTACATCAAATGAAAAGGAACCCTGCTTCAAAAGGTAAAAACAATGTAGAAAAGTTCATTATTAGATTAACTCGGAAAAGAACCAAGAAGTGAAATTGTTTAGACGGCCTGTGCAAAAACCAAATATGTACCCCTTGGAACTGCATAAAACCAAAATTTTGGATGAAAAAAAGCATATTCACATAGACAACTGACACGAAAGGACAGTAATATAAACATGGAGATTCAGTGCAAAATATCTAAATCCACAACATAGCATCTAATATACCAGATATTTTCAGAGTCTTGAACTCCAATAACCTTTTTCCTTCATAATATTGCAAATATGATATTTTCCTACATATTTCATTAGGATATTTCCATACATACCTGAGTAAATAGTGTTGAACCTCCACATACTGCAGACAGGCAATGGTAGCCATTTTGCTTACGTACACATCTTTTTTTTTCCTTGTTCATTGATTGAAAAATACAGATATTCACTAGTAATGCACCAGCATTGCCTTTGTCTAAAGAACATATTAATCATGCCCTGGAACCTGACAATGCTTTGTATTTTTAGAACTAGACATTTTATCGGCCCTGGCTATGCTGAGAATATATCAAAACACCAAAGGCGATACCCTTTGATTTTCCTTACTACATCAAAATATATACACAAGCTCTATTGTACTTGTATTGTAGCATGTAAAAAAGAAACAACTACCGTCTACACAGCTATATGTTTAGGTTCAGTACTCCTAAACCGGTCGTACCTCCACAGCTAGATTTTAACTGTAGAAAGTTACCAGTTTCCAGAATTAAACAGGATGCTGAACAGAATATGCACTTTCAACCTTGTTTATGTAGAAAAAAGTATCAAATTTGAATAGCCACAATTTCATCCCGCCACAGCTGCTTAAGCAAGAAGTAATACAGATAGTAAACCAAGAGATAAAGCTATATATAACATGCGCATATATGCTCCATTCACAGGTCACAACAAGCATATGGATGCATCATTTTAAGTGTCAAGCTTCTCTACGGTTGGGGTTTAGGGTGTGTGCAATGAGATACTCACTGTACACTATGCAGTACCCACGTGGCACTGCGGGATTGGTGTGGCTGGGAGTTCAACACTTTTGCGTGGGCCCGCATACCGATCAATCCCGCAATGCCCAATGCAGTGACTGCACACACCCCAAACCCCTACGGGTGGCAGATAAAAGCATTAAGATACTGGTACAATTGGCATTTCAACATGAAGCATATCTTTGGTATGTTGCCTGGTTTTCCATGATTCACACAGAAAAGTGGCAGTTCTCTGTGTGGAGTTAGGAAGATTTTTGGTAACAAACCATTTCTTAATAATTACAAACCAAGTAGAACATTTAACTATTTAACAATTATTTAAATATAAACTGTATCAACTCCAGAAAACAATGACCAATATTACTTTTAAGGATTAGATTGTTGCATAGATAAACTGGTCATGAAGATTCTAAGCTCAATATCTTTTTTTCGGTAAGTTCTAAGCTTCAATATGATAACGGGGAGTTTATAACGGAAAAAGTACACACACGCACACATATTTTTTAATTCTCTCACCCTACAGTTAAATTTCAATTAGGGTAAGCCTTTCAATCAAAGATAATAGACAAGTCAGAGCTGGCATAGAGGAGAACGGATATAAGACATTTCCCTTTTCACACGCACCACCACACTCCATTAGTGCGCACACACACATGTTGGTGTGTGTGGAACCCACTGTGCCGAAATGTGAGTGGAGGTGTGGTGAAAAGAGAGGTGACTTAACTCATTTTTGGGCATAGAGGTGCAATGTAAGAACACGGATTTGGAGAAAATCTTACACCAATGGAAAACTATTCAACCAACTCTTCAATTACTAGCAGTTATTACAGAGGGCTCTCTAAATATGGTAACATGTACTCCTGTAAACATGGGAAACAGAAGCTGTAGAAAGAGGGAAAGGTTAAGGCGCACAGCCTCAAATAAGAACATGAATCCCTCCGGTTGACATAGGCCCACTGAAACGGTTCCACGGTAAAGCATTTGCCAGTAGTTCAGGCAACTCAAATGCAGGAGTATCCACAATTCCGAAAAATCATCACTCAGTAGGTCCTACACAGAATAGATACCCACATCAGGATATTTATTGAGCACAATCAGTTTGAATAAAATATAAAGTGATTCAAAAAATAAGTTGAAGAGTGGAAAAAATGGCATGTATTACCTATCAGGCCACACTATCAGCGTTTCCCACGATGTCCACCTCCTGACCTTGCACCAGGATAACGAGCAAACTGGAGCCTTAAGTTAACCGAATCACGATCATTTTCGTCAAATTTGTAACCTGCAAGAAATATAGCTCCATAGTTACAAATTTGCAGTGTCATGCCTCGAGTTAAGAAAGAACTGAGGATGTTAAAGAATTGATCATGTCAGGTATTTCTGTTATGACTCGACATATATAGGTCATCTGTCAAGTATGTTAATTTAACTATTTGAATTTTGAACATATTTTCACGGTAATCTTAAACCTATATTAACATTATCTTTCTTCAAAGGCATATTGACAGGTTAAACAGTAACCAATGAAAAGGAGTCAATCTTTTACAATAACTAATAAGTAAATACTTTTTTTAGCAAGACAACTAATAAGTAAATACTAATGCTATATTTGCAAGTTCTATTGAAAAACTGTTTTTGGCTTTTCAATCGCAGAAGACATTTTTATACTGTTTGCGATTTTAGCTTTTGGCGTTGGACTGCGGTGGAAAAGCCCCAAAAGCCCAAAAGTTCCCTTGGAGTAGTTTATGGGAGGCTTGAGGCGGTAACAATTTTATAATTATTTCAAAATTCACCTTTAAGATAATTTTGTCTATATACAAATCGATAATACCAAAATACCTAAAAAAATTCTGTATTATATCCAATTTATCACACTATTTGTTTTAACTTTTACCACAGTACAACCTTCACTGCAAACACTTTATTTCTTCTTTATAAAAGCACATTTTTTAAAAGCCCACATCAAAAGTCAAAAACAGATTTTCGGTAGAACTTGCAAAAATAACCTAAATAGATGGCTTATAGTACACCCATTCATTTAGTCCATTAGACCGAACCCTTTTAACATGTCTCTTTTGCAAATCACAACGTATGTTTGCAAATAAGAAAGAGCTCATTCCAGACAAAGTTAGTCAAAAGCTGGGTAACCACAACTACTTTTTTTTATATGCTAACCACTACTTAAAACTTAAAAGATTGATCTACCCTCTCTCTTTTACCCAAGAATAATGTCAGTGCAAATAGAGGTACAACTTTGCAATGACTTCAACTATTCAAAGATAGTAATCCCACAGAGATCTCTTGTTACATCGAGGGAGATTCCACAGCAAACAAGATTTTCATGAAATATGTGTATAGAGAAAATGTCGTTGGAACAATATTACCTAAGGTGAATTTGCAGCTGAACTTTCACTCTGAAAAATAGAGCTTATTATCTTATAAGCAAAAATAAATAGGCCCCTTGTTCGAAGTTGTTAAATGGAAATCTTGTATCCTTCCGAATTCATAAATCCAACTCCCCATAGGACAAACAGAACCAAATGTCCAAATAGAGTGGAGATCGGTTTTAGCTTGGACATCCATAATTAAGCTTGCAAAACAAGAGTTGGTATCTAAGGCCTCCACAGTCATGGGCGGGAATTTTTCAAATACAGTATCAATGACATAGAAAAGAGAACCAGTTTCATCCATATAATTATCATTTACATAATTATACTGGAGCGCATACAAATCATAAGCAACCTTTACCTTGTAAAGCATCCATTGCTGTGGCAGCATGAGCTGGGCTCTCAAAATCAACGAAGCAAAGCACCAGTTGGTCACCTCCAGGCTACAATGAAATTTTGTTTACTGTAATATCTTGATAATATGTAATAAAAACCATAGTTATCAAAATCCTACGATTCACGATTCGAATCCTACGATTCGATTCAATTCTAGGACTAAACGATTCAAATCTTAGACAAGAATCTTTTATGCCCATCATTTGTCTAAATCTTACGATTCAGGTACGATTTGAGAATTAAATCTTACGATTCACGATTCAAACATCAATACTAAATTTTAATAATTATTTATTTATAATATTATAATATTTATTTATAATATTTTTATTACAAAATATTTATTATAGTATATTTTAAATTATGACTCAATCTTTACGATTCAAGATTCGATTCGATTTACGATTCAAAAATTGATCATTACGATTCACTATTCGAATCCTAATTTGAAAACTGTGCTCCCAACAGGTAGAAGTTGGCCTTCCCATACGCCCGAATCTGTAGCAGTTTGAAAAAGATGTCAACCAAAATTCAAACATGAGCAAACTTAATGTGGACAGGAGAAGAAAAGGCAACATGCCATGTAATGGCATATGTATAGTCATAAGAAAAAAACAACTAAGAACAGAGTATATAATTTAGATTAGCTTATAAATGTCAAAACTCAAGGGTGAATGAACAATTAGAAAATCAAATATACTGCAGCATGAGAAAGTTTCAACATAAAGTCAGAAGGCATAATGCAAATGTACGTTATGTAGCTTACAACTGAAGGAGTGAAGAACATAATACCTGACG
Organism: Pinguicula primuliflora; assembly: GCA_025802335.1. Classification (NCBI taxonomy): domain Eukaryota; kingdom Viridiplantae; phylum Streptophyta; class Magnoliopsida; order Lamiales; family Lentibulariaceae; genus Pinguicula; species Pinguicula primuliflora. Next base: position 6,870 of record JAOYMZ010066871.1, read on the forward strand.
ATTAAAAATTCTTCAATCTCCTACACATGTGCATTTGATCCGCGTGGTGTTCATATGCCATGAACTACTTTATGAAACAGATAAAGAGGGAGAAAGAATGCTAAGTTTCTTCTAAAATTGATGTCATACTCCCAACAGGTAGAAGTGGGGCGGCCCATATGAAACAACATTGATCTGCAATTCATATGAAACTGAAAATTAATAAGCATGAATTGAAATGAGGCAGTATCAAAATGTAGTACTAAAAAGTTAAAATGAGGCAGTATCAAAATGTAGCACTAAAAACCATCTGCAATTCATATGAAACCGAAAATTAATAAGTAGGAATAATGTAGCACTAAAAAATGCTAGACACATTTTGTTAATAACAAATTAAATCAGCTTAATGATTGAAACCTAAATATGAACAGAAAGATGAAATAGTCAGAGCATAATCATAACCCAGCTACTGCATACTATCTGAAATACCCATAAGAGAAAAAACAGTTTGTTAATTAACAAAATATGAACAGAAAGATGAAATAAAACGATCGTTGAACCAAAACAAAACACATGTAATCCAAAGCATCATGAAGACGACCGTTGAACCAAAACAAAATATTATAAAGTATTGGAATAGTTTTAAAAATAAGCATATAACATGTAACTGCCATCCTATCAAAAATCTTGCTATCACATGTATCCTACCGAATGCAATAGAAGTACAGATAGTGAAATACATCTTACGCCCCTAATAAATGTCGTGCAACGGCCAATCAACCAAAAGAATGGAAGACGATTGGGAATTACACATAGCACAAAATGCAAATAGTATAGAACAAAATTGAAGAAATCATAAACTTGACAAATGATTAATTTAACCTTATGTTTGTGCATTCAGAGTATAAAAAGTTAGGCATGAAACGAAGTGTACACCCATTTCAGCATTTCGTAAGACATAATTTGAATTAAACGAAATGGAGGAATTTAGATGAAATAGAAGCCAAAACTTCATAGAACCAATCTGAAGCCAAAACTCACCAGCAACTGTAAATTAGCAGCAATGGAAGATTTGCGAAGTTCAATTGACGATTTCCGTAACTGTAAATTCACATAAAAGCTTAGTAGAATAGCAATAATTCACGTAGGAGGTAAAATAGAACTCATGTGTTACCCAGTTAAGCAGTAAGTCAATTAAAAGGAATTAGATAGAAAGCAACAAAAGCAAAAAAAAAAGATGTTACCAAAGAGTCAAAATTGCACAGAGCAGATACAAATCTTAAGAAGCAGTAGAAAACTAATAAAGCACAGATTTGCGGTAGTAGCAAAAAAGTTTAGCTGACAATAAAAATGAAAATCCATTTTCATTTATATTGTTAAATTGACTGAGGTGTAGCTACACTGAATCAAAATAAATAGTGCAGAAAATAAGGTATGGTTTATATGTATATAAGATCATGAGCATAATAGTATAAGAAGAGAATGTACGTTCAAATATAAGCTGGATCAAACAAAATTAAGAACGGAATAATATCACAGATACCAAATTGTAGAAAAGGCATATGAGTAACAACAGTTAACTTTTAAGAAAAAGGCAGTGAATTACTGTCCAAATTCAAAACGTTATCAATTGAAGGAGGCTAAGATGAATTTTGCTGAACACGATGCAGATTAAATCAGAATTATTATCCTAATCCAAAACATTATCAATTGAAGCAGGGTAACATGAATTTTGCTGAACACGATGCAGAAAAAACAGAATCAAAACATTATAAAAAAATACCAGTCGTCTGCATACATTTATTCATTTCACTCAAACAATTGAAGCAGGCAAAGTTAAAAACTGAGCAAACAAATAATTGAAGAAATCGAAAGAAACGAAACTGATAAAAGGAAGATACAAACCGAACAAACAACAGTGGCGTAACGTCTGGATCTGTGAATGCGAGCAGCGGGTGCTGGCTGCACAGGATGGGTAGGATTCGATAATAAGAATCTGATTACCTACAAATGTTGAAAGACAACAGATGACGTCCAATTTTTGTAAGAACACTTAATTTTACAACACTGAATGAGAAATTTAATCCTGAAATCACAAAGAACAGGACGCAAGGAAATCTAACAGAAGGCATAGAAATTTAACAGAATACAACACTGAGGACAAAGAAATCCCCCAAAGAAACGGAGCAGGTAGAAAGGCGTTACCTGTTGAGGAGTTTGGCGTGAAGTAGAGGCGAGAAACAGACCGCGTTGTAGGCACGCGTCTTCCGAAATGTTCCCAGGTGTGCCGGAAGCGATACGATTTACAGGAATCATGATTATTATAAATAAGCCTATAAAAAATGATTATTATAGATAATCGTACCTATATTAAGAGAGAGCTCAAGTGGATCATATGATTTATCGGGGTCTTCCTCATCTCAGCAATCCATACTTTGCTAGACAACTCTAAATTCGAAAGTAGCTCAGATTTTGTGCATAACCTTACAAACTTATATGGAGTTTTGCCCAACCTTTTGTGAGCCAAGCAATTTAGTATATGACACGCTGTCAGAATCGCCTTCCCCCACATGTCATCAAATAGTACAAAACTCAATAGCATTGCATTCATCATATCCTTGAGAGTCATGTTTTTCCTTTAAGCAACTCCATTTTGTTGAGGTATGCATGGAACACTCACCCTCCTGTATTATTCCATTCTTCTCATTGAATTGCTTCAGTGGTATGAACCATATTCGCCAACTCTGCCAGATCTCAATCTTTTTTTATCTTTTTGTCTAATTGATTTTCTATATACTTCATAAAAGCATTCTCAACTTCATCTTTAGTCTTCAGCAGATACATTCTAAAATATCTCGAACAATCATCAATAAATGTTAGATAGTAATGATGACCGTTCTTAATTCTGGTATTCGTGGAATCTGAAAGATCAAAATGTATCAGGTCCAAGAGTTCTGTTGTCTTTCAGTGACTACATTAAAAGGCTTTTTGGGGTGTTTTGCCTCAACACATACAACACATTTCAGAAAAGCGCTTATGTGCACTAAGGGCATCAGAGACTTGTTCCTTAGCCTCGTTATGGAGGACACATTCATATATCCTAGCCTTCCATGCCAAACATCATCCAACTCAATCATATAAGAAGAAGTAGGAGTTCTATTAGAGTCATCAGAAAGTACAATTAGAACAAACAACACTTGACTGTAATATCCCTTTCCAATAAACTTCACACCACGAGTAAGTAGTAGCTTATCAGCTTCAATGACATGCTTGACTCAAGCTTTGTTGAGGAGATCGCCAGATATTATATTACAGTGCAGGGACGGGCCGTTTAGAACATCACTAAGGGCCAACATCTTTCCTGAAGTGAGCTTCAACAACATCTTCCCCTTTCCTAGAACACCAGACGTGCTCTTGTCTGCTGATAATTAGATTTGCTTCTCTCCCAGGTTTTTCGAGCCTTCGGATGCACGATTCCAGTAGCCTTCGTCTCCTTGATGATGGGAAGTGGGCCAAATGATTTGCTCTCATCCTTAGCTCTAACAATTGCTCAATCATCACTTTCTTTGATTGCCGAAACAATTTTGGGATTGGCTTATGAATCCCAAGACCAAAGTATAGGAGGAAGAAAAGGTCATTCATCCAGTAAAAGATTGACGATGAAGATTGGGTTGCCTGATACAAGGTCATGTGAAGCCATAGGGCGAGAGAGATCTACGATGCATCGGAGAATGAAAGGGGACAATGAGACTCTTGATTTCCATGTTTTCATATCTTTGCTTTAATGTATTTTAATGTTTCTTTAATCTGGGTCGTCGTATTTATTTGTCTTGGAGGAAATCCCTTTTGTCCCCCGAAGGATTGTTCGGGATAAGAAGGGAACCGTTATAAAACAACTCATTTATACACAAATTTGTATATTCGTTGCAATTTTAGCTATTGTCACTATCTGTTGCTCGAATTGTTATATCGATTGAGAGTATGTAAATAAGAGACCAAATCCTATAGTTTGGCGAAATTCTGATTACTTCATCTCCGATAATTTCATTACAATTTTTTTTCTTAGGTCCTTAATTAGAGTCAGAAATTTGTGAGTGCAACCCTGTCGGTGCGTGGTCTTTTAGCCAGAATTGCAAATGGGTTTATAAATTTATGTACAAATTAGTGATTATACGGTCTCCCACATATATAGAGAGAACATGTTAAAGTAACATAAAGTTATACATAATTTTAAACATTAAATGTGAACTGTCGGTATAATTAGATCTAATAATTGAGATTAATTTGAAATAAGTAAATCTCCATAGAACTCTAATCTCTATTGGGTGAGTAACAAAATAACCTTATAAAAACATTTGTTTTTGAAAGTAGTCTAAAAATTTGAAAAAGTAAGCTTGATCTTTAAAAATAAATCCAAATTCAAATATATTTATGTTTAAATAATAAATGTGAACTAAACCTAAATTAGAATCATGAGGCGTTTGATCTACATATCTTTTCAATTGCATGACTAATTAAGATTGCTATAGCTAGAACCAAAAGTGTTAAATCTCACGATTCCAACTCACGAACGATTCACGTCTCCTCTCACATGGGGTGCATCCCGAATGAAATCATGTATTTTTTTCTATTGTTGTGACCAATTTCAACTGTGGATGATGGCAATAACCATGATAGAAAGTAGTGATTAAATATTTGTATAAATAAGTGACCAATATAGATTATACATTAATATATGTCAATGAGGATTGACCCAGTGGTTATAGGGGTAACAATTGTAATTTAAACACTAATTCATGACATATAAAAAAATAATACTAATTGTTTATACCATTTATGTTTTTTTAAGGATATATCTTTTAAACTAAAATTGAATATAAAGGTTCTCAAGGACCAAGAGTCCCTATATATTGAAGAATATTTCGAAGACCATTCCCACGGGCCATGGATTTAGATACAAAACAAGCTTTGTACAGTTAAAACTCGCAAAAACTATGCCTTTGTGGTATGCAATCTTCGGACACCAAATTTGCGCCAACGCAAGAGAAGCCCTTTCTGTATCTTGTAAAGTTCTTGCAGCTGGCCTCTACCTCCACGGCAAAGACGGCACAAACTGGTCTGTGATCGGAAAACCTCGACTCCCCGCGAATGTATGAGAGTTGGTCGATACCGGTACCGCGCCATAAAATTCGGTCACACCTGAAATCGAACAAGTTATGAGTACAAAAACTAGTAATAGACAAATAAAGGTACACCGTTAAGCACTATACTACTACACTACTGTCTTGGTAGTACAAGAACAACTAGTAGATAGCTTTGTCGGAGAAGGCGATTGTCTACGCTTTCTAGGCACAATCATAACGGGCAGCTAGGCTGCACTGGAACTGCCTATCACTTTCTCGAATAATACTCGGATGTAAACAAAATAAGATGGGTGTACACTTGACTTGCCATGCGGGAGTCCGCCGTTTCCTCTTGGATTTCGTAGTTTCTCCGGCATATGCATCTGAGTTTTGTGAGTATTTGTACGTCGGAGCAAACATGATCTTTCCTTCATTCCATCCGCCAAACACTCTTCCTGCCTGCCTTTCTGTATTCAACTGATCTTTATCTAACAGGGACTCCCAATCATTGTCCTCTAACAGAAGCTTGGCTTCATCATAGCTCAAACCAACTCTATAATTCAAATCGCCAAACCAAATCGAACGGCTGAAATTCTCAACCATCAATCAGATGCTCTTGTGAAACTATAAAGTTAAATTTGCTTGCTTCAAAAGAGTCCAATGTTACAACTTACTCGTGATCAATGATTCTTTCTGGTATCTGTCTTGTTTGTGTCCTGCAAATCCTCGGAAAATTCGTGCCCTTTATAATTTCCGTTACATCAGAGTTTCTTTTCAGCTCGTCTCCTTCCTTCTCACCTGAAGCCAAATGACTGCACACGAAGCAAAGGCTCGTTTGATGCAGTGTCATGCTTACTGAAATACAGCCCTGTAGATTCACATAACGATACTTTAGTAGGAGAAGGAAGAATGAACTCAAAGTTTTAATGACAGTACCCGAACTCAAAGAGTTGGTTCAATTTTCTAAGAGATTCACATCTTGCATTTTGTTAAGGTTAACAGATCACCTTATTTCCAAGGTATCCCATGATTCCTCTTCCCATGTAAGAAATCCTCAGGTGTCCAATGTATTTGACTAGCTCTCTTCTAGCCCATATTGTAAGGAAGATGCCCACCATTTGCTTGCTGGCCACAACTTGGTATTTCGGTTTTGATGGCAATTGAATGTCAGCCATCGAAAGGAAACCATCAATGCACGTATCGTCCGTAAGATTTTTCGCCCTTCGATTCATTAACGATGCTTCCCTTCGACAATTGCATGCCTTGACAAGATTTGTATCCACCCTAAGATTCTTCCCAAGTGCCTTAAGAGAGGGTTTCCTGAATAAGTTGTTAGGTTTTGAGTTGTTGCACTTTTTGGACTGAAGGGTTTCGTGGTATGGTTTGTTTAGGGCATGGCTAATTAGGGCTAGCCATTTTGATGCTGGCTCATTGTCTTCCATCACCAATATGTTGCCCGCGTTCAAGGGAACAATTTCCTGAAACCTGAGATAGTGCATCAGCAGGATGAATCTTCAAAATACCAGAAATTTTTAAAAAAAAAAAGTGTTATGAGTTACGGGTTAATTATGATAAAAAAGAGCTACTGACGAGGCCGTAATCTTCATACAAGACTAATTTCCTAGCATTTAAAGTATTGAGTATCTGAGGTTATTATTACCCGAGCACATATAAGTCTGCAGACCCTTCCACTTGCAAGAAATCCTCAAGATTGAGTCCATAGTTGGGCATATTCCCTCCTACATTCCACGTTCCAACAAAAACCCTACAAGATTTTCGCACATAAACCCTCTTTGGGACATTAACAAAGCTCAAACATAATAATGAAGACATATATCTACACCCTCATTTTTGTACCTGATATCTTGTACCATTGTTAATCGTTCCATCGAATGATCGAAAGTCGAAAGATCTAAGCCCTCAATGCCGGGACTACTATGCCTTTCTGAGAAGGAAAGTAGGGAAGATGTTAACACGCCGAGTATTCATACTCTTCCACGCCATATCTTATAAACCATAAGATAAATGCAATGGGTATCTTTCTTTGTTATCCGCATGTCATATCACATAATGGTACAAAATATAAATGCATGAATTGCAATGAGAGGTTTGTTTTCTACCTGAGAGCCCTTTTATCATGGAGGTTGACTCTTCAAGAAAACTTCTTCTTCTTCTTGATGTCATCTTTGCATCCCAATCTTCCCATGAAAAATTAAAAACACAGAAAATGAGTGATTTTTCTGAGAAATAATTGGGAAGAGAACAAAGGAAGCCCACCAACCATTTTCATTTTCATTTTCATTTCCATCCGATTCAATACCATCATCTTCCGAGTTTTCTCTGCTGTTCTTCTTGGAACTAAAAATCTTCGGGATGATAGACTTGTTACGCGGTTCCCATAATAAGATCACAAAAAATCATGTCACAACATTAAATTCTCGTAAATTTGGATTTTGCAATGTGCGTGAAAACAACACACAAATTAAATGTACCTTCTTTTTCTTATCACATTTGACCGAGTTTTCTGGGTTTGACGTGGGGCTGCCGGAACTGCTGCCGCTGCCGTCGCGGCGGATGACTTTTGTCATATTATCATCGGCGTTATATGAACTTGCCGGCGAAGGCGATGACATTCATTCATAACAGAATTTTTTTTCTAAATAAATTAGCTGAATTCTTTGGGAAATGCAGCTTCCTCTTCTATTTCCAATGTCTAAATACTCCATCCACCCAAAAAAAAACGAGTAATAACCAAAGGAAATTGCTATTATGGAAGAGCCTCATTTCCTATGTTTTGACCTTTTGTTTTCATGTTCGAAGTTGGTAAGATTAATTTACTGTTCATTTTTTTAATGCTGTTTTTGTTCTTATTTTGTTTTTCTCTTTATTTTCGTATGGTTTGATCATATTTCTGTAGAAGGAGATGAGCTATTGCCGCCTTGTCTTTCGGTGATGGGAAGGCGTGGAAGCGGTTGAGAGTTGGAAGAGAACGAATAATACATGCTGGCATTTCTACTTTTTTTTTTGATAAATAATGAAATTTTATTCAATATTCATTATTTACATATGTACCGTAAATTTTGGTGTTTGGGGACGTGTGCTTTCGGTCGGAGGATAGGAATTTTAATATTTTGTTTTATTTATTGATGACTGTACTCGGGTAACTTGGGTTTATTTTATTCGTCATAAGTCTGAGGTATTCTATATTTCCTCGCAGTTTTATCGTATGATCTCTATTCAACTTCACACCAAGATTCAGGTTCTTAGGTCGGATAATGAGGGGGAGTTCGTGAATCAACAAATGCGAGCCTTTTGTTCAGAAACTGGCATGATACACCAAACAACATGTTCCTATAGTCCTCAGCAAAATGGTGTAGCAGAGAGGAAAAATCGCTTTTTACTTGAGATTACCCGTGCACTTATGATTGAGTCTAGAGTTCTCAAATCTTTTTGGCCCGAAGCTGTGTCCATTGCAACTTATCTGGCCAATCGGCTCCCCACCCAGGTCTTGGAGTTTCGAACACCTATACAGGTGTTATCTGAACATTCTCAGGTTCCTCCCCCCTTGACTATAACTCCACGTGTTTTTGGTTGCTCGGTCTATGTTTATGTCCCGAAGGTGAATAAGTCTAAACTTGATCCCTGTGCGAAGAAATGTGTGTTTTGGGGGTATGGAAGATCCCAAAAAGGGTATCGGTGTTATAATCCAGTCACCCGTCGGATTTTCGTTACTATGGATTGCGATTTCGCCGAGAGTGAATACTTCTATCATACACCTACCCAGTCAAGGAGTCAGGGGGAGACTGATCATCCTAGTGACATCCTTAATTGGCTGAGCCCTTCTTTCAGCGAGCTGCCACACACTCTGGCGGTGCCTCACACCCCGTTGTCCCTACCAGCTACAGCCAGTCCACCCACATTATCTCATGTGCCTCACGCACAAGTACTACCTGAGCCGAATCAAGAGTCTGAAAGACCGCCCGCTTCGAAACACAACGGAGATGTAGTACGGTCAGACCCAGCGGTGCTACCACAAGGATCTTCTTCAACGGATACTCCGGTAAGTACACCATCATCTGCACCTGATTCTTTGGATTCTTTGGATATTATGGATGTGGGTACTAACAATGATGCAGGATCTCGCTCCCCTGTGGCCCTCTTACCTGTAGCTCTTGTTCGTATTTTACCAGAGAGATCTATTCCGGGTGTCCCTCGAAAGAAGTTTACACCTGAACACGATCCAAAGACTAAGAGATATCCAATTGCTGACCTAGTCAGGCGGAGTTTGTCTGTTTCAGCTCATGCATTTGTTATCGCTATTTATGACATCAGGAGGTTCCTCATAATGAGAAAGAAGCCCTGCAGAGTCCGGAATGAAAAGATGCTATGGATATAGAGATGGATGCTCTTAAAAAGAATGGAACGTGAAAAATATGTGACTCACCTCTGGAAAAGAAGCCTATGGGTTGTAGATGGGTATTCACCATCAAAAGAAAAAAAGATGGCACTATTGAATGGTTCAAAGCCCGCCTGGTGGCGAAAGGATACACTCAGACATATGAAGTAGATTACTCAGAGACATTTTTCCCGGTAGCTAAGTTGGACACCATTCGGGTCCTTTTGTCATTGGCTGCCAATCTGGACTGGCATCTTCACCAGTTTGATGTGAAGAATGCATTTCTCCATGATGATTTATCTGAGGAGGTATACATGGTACCACCACCCAGTTTTACATCTGAGTTTCAGCCCCATGAGGTATGCAGATTGAGGAAAGCACTGTATGGTTTGAAGCAATCACCAAGAGTCTGGTTCAGAAGATTTACCATCTTTATGAAGAAGTGTGGATATACTCATAGTAACTTAGATCATAATCTATTTCTGAAGCGTCGAGCCCAAGGCATTACTTGCCTTATTATTTAAGTTGATGACATGATTATTACGGGTGATAATGTTGGTGAAATTGAAGAATTGAGAAGGAGTTTGTTCCAAGAATTTGAAATGAAGGACTTGGGGATGCTGAAGTACTTTCTTAGTATTGAAGTGATGAGATCGAGACACGGAAGATATATCTCCCAGCGCAAGTATATCTTAGATCTTCTTGCAGAGACTGGGTTACTTGAATGCAAGCCGGTGGATATTCCCATGGCACCTAACCATGGGTTGAGGATTGTTGAGGGAGTTGAGTTGACAGACAAGAGTTAATACCAACATCTGGTTGGGAAGTTGATCTATCTGGTACACACTCGCCCGGATATTGCTTATGTTATAGGGGTTGTGAGTCAGTTCATGCACAATCCCCAGAAGAATCATATGGATGTTGCGTTAAGGATTCTGAGATATTTGAAGGGATCACCTGACACTGGGGTCCTGTATGGCAGACACGGCCATTTGGAGATAGAGGAATACACTGATGCTGATTGGGCTGGAAGCCTTTAGATAGACAATCTACCTCTGGATACTTTACATTCATTGGGGGGAACCTGGTCACGTGGAGGAGTAAGAAACCGACAGTTGTAGCGAGGTCCAGTGCTGAGGCAGAATTTCGAGGAATTGCTCGTGGAGTGATAGAGATTTTACGGTTGATTAAGTTGGTTACTGAGCTTGGCTTTCCATCTAAGCACGTTTGCCCATTGTTGTGTGACAACAAGGCTACTATTCACATCTCTGAGAATCCGGTTCAACATGACTGTACTAAGCACAGGAGATTGATCGTCCTTTTATTAAGGAGAAGCTTGAGAATAAGATTATCTCAATTCCCTTTGTGAAATCCGAAGACCAGCTAGCAGATATCCTAACCAAGGCAGTCAATGGACGCGTATTCTATGACATATTGTTCAAGTTAGGTGTCGAACATCCACCACCTAACTTGAGAGTGAGTGTTAAAGATTAAGTTGGTTAGGGAAATATTTGTAAATAAGGTAAGATCAATCATAATAGAATCCTATTATTAGAAGTCCTAATTTCTAGGGATTGTGGGGAGGTGGAAACTGTGTCTTGTAACTATAAGAGGAGAACTTCTCCATCATTGTAGATACACGAAAAAAACATAGAAAGAAGAGGAAGAAGATCCTCCCGTAGAGTAGGTAATTCGTCGAACCACGTAAAAATCTCTTGTGTTCTTTACTATTTCGCTTATTATGGTGTAAGTGCGGGGAATGATTCCTGGTATTCTCGTCATCTACCTAGGGTTATTCCCTTTTTTCAGTGATTCGGCGCACCATGGGAGATAAGACTCCAGTGCTTACCGACAACAACGGTGACCTGGCCGCACAGTTTGAGCAATTTCAACTGTTCATAGCACTGATGCTGCCTCATCCTCTTCCAATTCGGAATCAGAGGAACAGAAACTCTTTGCTATCATCGAGTGCAAACTTGATGATCATAACTACGTACTTTGGGCCAGACTCATGGAGGTTTATATTGTGTGATGTGGCCATTATCAGTTCATCATCGGGGAGGCAAAAGCTCCGGAAGAGACTGATCCGATCTATTCCAGATGGAGGGACTAGGATTCCCAAGTATTTGGTTGGATTACTCAGTCCATGAGCACAAATTAGTTCAGAAATATGCGCACTACCCTAATGCATATGAACTGTGGAAGATTTTAAAACGGACATTTACTGTTGGGGAGGATAGCCTCTAGATTTATTACTTGATTACCAAAGCAGATCGGTTGAAGCAAGGTACTACTACAATCGAAGATTTCTACGGCCAATGTTCGTCTCTATGGCTGGAAATTGACTGCAGGTGGCCAAATTCGATGGAGACAGTGAATGATATCGAGAAATTCAATAGAATTCAAGACGAACATCGGTTATTTGGCTTCCTCACTGGACTCAATGATGAATATGAGCCAATTATCCGGGACCTATTGAAGATCAATCCTTTGCCCTCAGTGGAGGTTGCCTATGGGACTGTTCGACGGGAAACTATCCGGAAAACAATTCTGCGTTCCACAGGAGCCTCAGACATGCCGAACACATCATCGGGCATTGGAGCGGGACTTGCCGTTCGAAATGGTTAGGGACAAATTCAATGGCCCGGAGCCGAAAATCAACAATCTTGGGCTCCATGGTCGAGCGGACAATGATCAGAACATCGAAATCCGACAAATTCATCATTTCATCCAAGAAACATCCGCCGCAAATTTTGTAACATTCCCGAACACATCAAGGCAGAATGTTACCATTTTAATGGGAAGGAGGACCCACAGAAGGCACGGGGAGCTGCGGCGGTCGTAGATTGAGGCCACCTCGACGAATTCGCCAACAACGTCTCCGTTGCTAATCTAGGGCACGGGAGAGAAACTGAATCGGGGAAAAATGCACGGACTGAAATAGCATCTCACAGTCCAGTCCCAAATTTGCCCCTCTAGAATTACAGGCCCCGTACATTTTCATGATGATTCTTTCGGTAATATGACTGACTATGTATGTGAAACTGGGCCATCTGCAACTGCTGGGCTGAGATCTGGAATATGCTCGGTTGGGCCGAGTTCTAAGTTTTCTACAGGGCCAGGTTCTGATTTTTCTGTTGGACATGTAACTGTTTTTTCTCCAAGTTCTAATTATTCTACAGGACCGAAATCTGGTATGGGCTGAACTCCTCCAAAGAAACTTGAACTAAATATGGGTATCGGGCCAAACAGGCCCACCTCATTTATTAGGTCTGTGAATACGAGACCAAACGATGAAAAGAATGGACAGTGGATATTTGATTGTGGTGCTACTGATACGATCACCTATAAGAGTTTTGATATTACCCATATGCAGGAATCAAAGAAGAAGGTTGTTCAAACCACAAACGAAGAATTTGCTCTTGTCAAAGGAGCCCGGACTATTGATATCTATCCATCCATCAGATTATCTAATTGTTTATATGTGCCCTCCTTATCTTATAATCTGCTGTCTATTAGCCATGTATTCCGGGAACTTAATTGTGTGGTCATGATGTATCCTTTCTTTTGTGTGTTGCAGGATATCCATTTGAGGAGGATAATTAGGCGTGGCACTGAGAGGAACGAACTGTATTATGTTGATAAAGTGGATTCGATGCCGGGAAGGATACTCTTAACTCATGGTTCTACCCAAACTCAAAGTTGGCTGTCGCACCGACGTCTTGATCATCCATCCCACAAGTATCTTCGCCGAGTATTTCCTAAGGCCTCTAGTGCTCCTTTACATTGTGAAACATGTATTTTAGCTAAGAGTCATAGACAACCATTTCCGCTTTCGAATACTCGTATCCCGCACATTTTCTCATTAGTACATTCTGATGTTTGGAGACCTGCACCTTCGGTTGGAGGACAGGGATTTCGATATTTTGTTTTATTTATTGATGACTGCTCTCGGGCAACTTGGGTTTATTTTATTCGTCATAAGTCTGAGGTATTTGATATTTTCTCTCAGTTTTATCGTATGATCTCTACTCAATTTTACGCCAAGGTTCAGGTTCTTAGGTCAGATAATGGGGAAGAGTTCGTGAATCAACAAATGCGAGCCTTTTATTCAGAAACTGGCATGATACACCAAACGACCTGTTCCTATAGTCCTCAGCAAAATGGTGCAGCAGAGAGGAAAAATCATTTTTTACTTGAGATTACCCGGGCACTTATGATTGAGTTTAGAGTTCCCAAATCTTTTTGGCCCACGGCTGTGTCCACTGCAACTTATCTAGCCAATCGGCTCCCCACCCAGGTCTTGGAGTTTGGAACACCTATACAAGTGTTATCTCAACATTCTAAGGTTCCTCCCCCCTTGACTATAACTCCACGTGTTTTTGGTTACTCGATCTATGTTTATGTCCCGAAGATGAATAGGTCTAAACTTGATCCTTGTACGGACAAATGTGTGTTTTTGGGGTATGGGAGATCCCAAAAAGGGAATCGATGCTATAATCCTGTCACCTGTTGGATGTTCGTTACTATGGATTGCAATTTTATCGAGAGTGAATACTTCTGTCATACACCTACCCAATCAAGGAGTCAGGGAAAGACAGATCAACTTAGTGAAATCCTTGATTGGTTGAGCCTTCTTCAAGCGAGCTACCACACACTCCGGCTGTTCCTCACGCCCCGCCGTCCCTACCAGTTATAGTCAGTCCACCCACATCATCTCATGTGCCTCATAGATGTAGTACGATCAGACCCAGTGGTGCTACCTCAAGGATCTTCTTCAACGGATATTCCGGTAAGTACACTATCGCCTGCACCTAATTCTCTGGATTCTTTGGATATTATGGATGTGGGTACTAACCATGATGCAGGATCTCGCTCCCATGTGGCCCTCTTACCTGTAGCTCCAGTTCGTATTTTACCAGAGAGATCTATTCGAGGTGTCCCTTGAAAGAAGTTTATACTTGAACACGATCCAAAGACTAAGAGATATCTGAATGGTGACCTAGTCAGGGGGAGTATATCTGTTTCAGCTCATGCATTTGTTATCGCTATTTATGATGAGGAGGTTCCTCATAATGAGAAAGAAGCCCTACAGAGTTCGGAATGGAAATATGCTATGGATATAGAGATGGATGCTCTTAAGAAGAATGGAACGTGGGAAATATGTGACTTACCTCTGGGAAAGAAGTTTGTGGGTTGTAGATGAGTATTCACCATCAAAAGAAAAGCAGATGACACTGTTGAATGGTTCAAAGCCCGCCTGGTGGCGAAAGGATACACTCAAACATATGGAATAGATTACTTAGAGACACTTTCCTCGGTAGCTAAGTTGGACACCATTCGGGTCCATTTCTCATTGTCTGTCAATCTAGACTGGTATCTTCACCAGTTAGATGTGAAGAATGCATTTCTCCATGGTGATTTATCTGAGGAGGTATACATGGCAGCACCACCTCATTTTAGATCTGAGTTTCAGCCCCATGAGGTATGAAGATTGAGGAAAGCACTGTATGGTTTGAAGCAATCACCAAGAGCCTGGTTCGGAAGATTTACCATCTTTATGAAGAAGTGTGGATATACTCAGAGTAACTCAGATCATACTCTATTTCTGAAGCGTCGGGCCCAAGGCATTACTTGCCTTATTATTTATGTTGATGACATGGTTATTACGGGTGATAATGTTGGTGAAATTGAAGAATTGAGAAGGAGTTTGTTCCAAGAATTTGAAATGAAGGGCTTGGGGATGCTGAAGTACTTTCTCGGTATTGAAGTGATGAGATCGAGACACGAAATATATATCTCCCAGCGCAAGTATATCTTAGATCTTCTTGCAGAGACTGGGTTACTTGAATGCAAGTCGGTGGATATTCCCATGGCGCCTAACCATGGGTTGAGGATTGTTGAGGGAGTTGAGTTGACAGACAAGAGCCAATACCAACATCTGGTTGGGAAGTTGATCTATCTGGCACACACTCGCCCAGATATTGCTTATGCTGTAGGGATTGTGAGTCAGTTCATGTACAATCCCTAAAAGAATCATATGGATGCTGCGTTAAGGATTCTGAGATATTTGAAGGGATCACCTGACACTAGGGTCTTGTATGGCAGAAACAGCCATTTGGAGATAGAGCCATACACTGATGCTGATTTGGATGGAAGCCCTTTAGATAGACGGTCTACCTCTGGATACATTACGTTCATTGGGGGGGACCTGGTCACGTGGAGGAGCAAGAAACAGACAGTTGTAGCGAGGTCCAGTGCTGAGGCAGAATTTTGAGGAATTGCTCATGGAGTGATAGAGATTTTATGGTTGATTAAGTTGGTTACTGAGCTTGGCTTTCCACCTAAGTGTGCTTGTCCATTATTGTGTGACAACAAGGCTGCTATTCACATCTCTGAGAATCCGGTTCAACATGACCGTACTAAGCACAAGAAGATTGATCGTCCTTTCATTAAGGAGAAGCTTGAGAACAAGATTATCAATTCGCTTTGTGAAATCCGAAGACCAGCTAGCAGTTATCCTAACCAAGGCAGTCAATGGACGCATATTCCATGACATATTGTTCAAGTCAGGTGTCGGACATCCACCACCTAACTTGAGGGAGAGTGTTAAAGATTAAGTTGGTTAGGGAAATATTTGTAAATAAGGTAGGATAAATCATAATAGGATCCTACCTTATTAGAAGTCCTGATTTCTAGGGATTGTGGGAGGTGGAAACTATGTCTTGTAACTATAAGAGGAGAACTTCTCCATCATTGTAGATACACGAAAAAAACACAAAAAGGAAGAAGAAGATCCTCCCGTGGAGTAGGCAAGTTGCGGAACTACGTAAAAACCTTTTGTGTTCTTTACAATTTCACTTATTATGGTATGTTAAGAAGACTGGCTCGGCCCATTATTCGGGTCTCGGTGTCTTTTAAAAGATTTGGCCTGGCTCTCGCAAGGCTCAATGGGCCACCCGACCCTCATAGGGGTCTGCGAGCTTTGAAGAAAATCGAGCCCATGTGTTGTGGGTCTCGTGGGTGTAGGTGCACGTGTGGGATTGATTTTTGGTATCTAGGTGAATTGTTCTCATTAAAACCTTAGGCTTAAGGTAATTGAGTTCAACCCACATAACTTATTTATACTTGAATATTCAGACTTCTCTGTTCGGTGTGGGACAATTAACACTCCTCCTCAAGTCTAACTAGGCAAGCCCTGTCGGACTTGAACACCCACACCGCATAAACGCAGTGAAACCTGCTCCGATACCATGTTAAGAAGACTGGCCTAGCCCATTATTCGGATCTCGGTGTCTTTAAAGAGATTTTTCTAGGCCCTCGCAAGGGTCAACGGGCCGCCCGGCCCTCATAGGGGTCTACGGGCTTTGAAGAGAATCGAGCCCACATGTTGTGGGTCTCGTGGGTGCGAGTGCACGTGTGAGGTTGATTTTTGGTAGCTAGGTGAATTGCCCTCATTAAAACCTTAGGCCCAAGGTTTTGATGAATGGTGTCGCCTGCCGGATGCTTGTCTCAATAATTGACGGATTTCTTCACTATGGGGTGGAATTGATGCAGTTGTGGCTGAATGAACGGAATCCCGAAGGAATTGCGACAGATACAGCCGGGAAAAACATGAAAAAGGAGAGGAACTTCAGTGCTCAGAGAAGCTCTATCTCCGATACTTACAAGACGAAGAACTCCAAACAGATGGTGCAAATTGTAGTAAGTGTGGAAATGTAAACAATTGTGGGTTTGGGTTGCTGATGTGTAAGCCCCAGTGGAGGCAAAAATGGGTTAACACCCAAAACCGTACATACAGAACAAAATCAATAAATATTTTTACTTATAAAAAAAAACATAAACACCTCAAATTGGGCTTTGCTATGCTAATAGTCCCCACATAAACTATGGTTGGGCTCTCTGAACCAATTTGCTGACATTTCTACTATTCATTTTTTTGTCAAGCAAAATTGTATTAAAAAGATTATTAAAGTATTTACATTTGTACATTGAACCTGCAATTTAATCCAAAACTCAAAAAATATATATATATTATGGGATCAGGCCTGATTTGTCATCTCATTAATGAGACGTCAAGATTTCTGTTCATTTTGGACTTGTACCATTTAGAGAGCGTGACTTTGACTCTGTATACGACGTCTTCCTTCTTACAGATATGATCGTTCAAAATGTGTCTTGTTCCTTGCATTTCAGATGCTCCAATTGAAGCAAAACCATATTGATCGCCATATGTCACTGCTGAATGCAGTCGGCTTCTTCTCATTGAAATCGGCAAGGGCGGGCAATGAATTGAAAGCTCCCGGTGGTAATTTGATTCAATTCATCAACTCATTCCATGCCGTAGTTGTAATTTCTTACTCACCAAAGCTGTGTTCTGCTCTGTCTATGCAGATTTGGCTTCTGCGACATCATCATCTTCTGAATGAGAGTTTTCGCATAGGGCACAAGGAATCGTTTGATGGGCTGGGATTATGTTTCGTCTTCCGAGATTTGCCTTTGTGGGTAAGCGAGTTTGAAGCTTTTTCCAACGGAAAATTGTAACCTTCCGTGGTAGATATTGATTGTAGCATTATCTTCAATTGTGCAGCCCTCCCACATGATTTCTGTTTGTTTCTTCTGTGTTTGCTAGCTGGATTTGACTGTGTATTTTCCAGTGCTATTGAGAGTGTTTTCCATTGTGGCTCTGATAATTCATGCATTGATGATATAGATAAACAATGCAAGTATAGCCTGTTTAATGAATGGCTAGTGTAGCTTCTGTTAGCCAAGGGTCTTCCCAGAATTTAATGTGTCTTCTATCTCCTTGTTGTAGCTTCCATTAGGCTTGAAACCACTCCTCCTCCAGCACATTTTGCACGAATTTCCACCAAGTTGAATGTTCTGCTTCATCTACTTGCTTCCCTGCCTCTCCCTGTAGATATTTCATCCTTTAGCTCAGTTAGCTTTCCCACCTTTAGTCTTCCATTTGTCTTGTATTTTGACCTCAGAATTTGTTTCCAAAATAGATTTTTTGAAGCCAAAATTCTGATTCCAATGACTCTATTCTCTTTTGTCTGTGTGATTTTGTCCCCAGCAATCCAGTGTGCAATACATTGTTCTTTGTTACCCCCCTCCCCCCCCAACAAAATTTCTTTTGCATCTGTTGTAGTTTCCTAATGGTCATCCTACGTGCTCGGTAGAAGGCAAAGTTGTAACATGGCTGGGCAGTTAGATTAGACTTTATTGACACAGTTCTTCCTCCTGCTGACAGAGATCTATTCTCCCAGTTTTGAAGAGCTTTTCTGAATTTGTCGATTATAGGTTCCCATATTGCATTCCTGCTTGGATTTCCTCCTATTGGCATCCCGAGGTAGGTGATGGGTAGTTAAGTTACCTCACACGTAAGATTGTTTACCATTTCAAAAAAAAAAAGTGTCCATTTCCAGAGTCTCTTCATCACACAGGTTGATTCCTGTTAGGGTGGTCTTTGAGAAATTGATCTTGAGACCAGAGGCCATATCACTTTAATGCTTCTGATTGTTTTCCAGTTCCCATCTCCAAAGAACAGAGTGTTATCGCCAAACTGTAAGAGTGAGAGTTCTATCTTCTCTCTTCCAATCAGTATAGGATCTTGGATTTTGATTTTTGAGAAACACGACTTTGCTGATTAGGGCAGAGAGTCCATCAGCTATGATTAGGAAGAGGAAGGTGGATAGGGGGGGCCCCTGCCTCAAACCTCTTTAAGGCATGAATTCTTTGGTCAGACTTTCATTTATGAGAACAAATGTAGTGGCAGATTTGAGGCAGATTAGGATCCAACCTCTGAATTTGTCTGGGATTCCTAGGGCAGTGGACATGGCCACTAAAAAATTTCAGTTCACCACATCAAAAACTTTCTCAAAATTGATTTTAAGAGTATCCCTTTTATTCCAGATCTTTTCATATCCAACACTGCTTCGTTTGCTATAAAATATGCCATCAAGGATTTGTTTACTCCCAGTGTATGCTGACTGATTTGGTGAGATCACGGCATCAAGTATCATGCTTAGCCTGTTTGATAGGACTTCGGAGATAATTTTGTAGGTAGATCCAATGAGAGTTATTGGGTTGTAATCTGCCACAGTACGATGGGTGTGCTTTTTTGAAATGAGTGTAATGTGGGAAGTGTTTCCTCCCCTTACTAAGAAATCAGGATCAGATAAATAAAGTGATTGGAAGCACCTCTTTATCCACATGGGCATCTCTTTTGAGGAAAGTTTCGGCAGATGTGTGTGGTGTGGTCTTGAAATCAAGTCTGTTAACCACCTGATATTACGGTGTGATCATGCAAGCACAATCTAGATGCAAATCTATACCTGGCTCAATATATCAGCAGTGGAAGAAGATGAATTGAAGCAACATTACATGCTATTCACTCGATCCCTCAAAGGGAAGCTTGGTAAGATTGTTGGTCCGGCAATATGGCAAGCTGTTGCGTGGTTTTTGTGGACTTAATGAAACCGTATTCGTTTTGAAGCCGACACCATTGAGGACGTATTCGAAACAGTAATTCGCTCGGTTTGGCAGTGGCTCTCCGGTGCATGCTCTCACCCCAGCAACTTGCACAGTGAATGATTGGTTGGATCTGTAATCCTTTTGTACATATACTATGACTGCACTAGCATAGACATATGGATGTGCATATAATTTTGAAATGAATAATCTCTTATTTAGCAAAAAAAAAGAACATTGGAAGCAGGTTGAAAATAAAGATTGATTTAAGGCCACCTTCGGCCACTTTTTGAAGAAGTCTTCAAATTGAATCTAACCAAGCCTCTAAGGTTCTATTTCAAGCTCATGGATGTTGCTGAGAAGTTTTAGATCAATACAAGTTCAGATGGTCGAAGATTTAGCTAAAGTTCAAGACGGTCGACCATGACCCTTACTCCATCGACCGTGTAGCACCATTGAAAAACCTTCTACCAAGTGGATATAAGAAAAACACCCGCATCGAATCACTCTCCCCAAATTACTTTCATTAAAAGAAAAAAAATACCAAAGTAGTAAATGAGGTATACATGAAAGGAAAGAAATCATCAAAACGACTTCGTTTTGTATTTTGAAAATATAAAACGACGTCGTTTTGATGGGTATACAACATTCAGTATTAAAAAAGGTTGTAAGGATTAGATTCCTGTTTATTTTTGATACACGACATGGCAGCCGGTAACCAAATTCACCCGAAATGAGGCATTTATTAGCTTCAAAATGAATCTAACAAGGAATTCCCAAAGTTGCGGGTGAGTTGGGATGACAATTGGATGGAGCGGGGTGGGATCATCCCAGACCTATCCCGCCACTGTAGGGGTCGGCCCTACACCCGCCTTGTGGGGAGGGCGATCCGAACCATCCGTTTGGCAAACTATTATTTTTTAGATAAAAAACTTTGAACCCGCATAGAACTCGATGTCGTGCCTAGTCTACGGCTATTTTTCGTTTCCCCTGACTGAGTTACAAATGGCTGAAGCAAAGCTATAATCTCTTTTCCCCTTTCTTCCTCCAATTCAGCTCTCTTTCAAGACCTCCTTCATACTTTACAGATCCGCCTAGCCATGTTCCTCGTTTGGTACCGGTCAAAAAAGTTGGGACCCAAGACCAATGAAGCTGATCCGTAATAAACATGACAGCATAAAGACAGCCAATCCAACATAACAAACAAGGCATTGCATTAGGACTTTGTGGAGGATGAGAAATATGACAGCTACTAATTTGGACTTTGTGGAAGATGAGAAATGATGCGATTTTCCAACAGGAAACTCCGGATTGCACAAAGGCGCTGAAAAATGTCAAACTAAGATCCTAGCTACTGTTGCATGTACATGAACAATTGGGTCTACATATTGGGCTAGGTGATTGGCATAGAGAGTCCATGAATTATATATATCATAAAAGGCCACAGGCCCAACCTATTGTACATATGTGAATACATACATAATAATAAAATTACATTACCTACCCACAAAAAAAGGCATTGCATTAGGCCTTAGGAGGCATACTTATGCGTAGAGTGTGGCATACGGGCGGGCGGGTTTTTGTCCGATCCGGACCGGATCGTTTTTTTG
>JAOYMZ010066872.1:0-12523 GCA_025802335.1 Pinguicula primuliflora
TAACTCAGAAGTAGAGACCGAGGAGCATATCATCTCTAGCTGCATTTTGGCAAAGGAATTATGGCACAACCTGTTCACATGGTTGGAACTCTCCACACTTAATGAGGTAAACCTGGAGACCTTCATAGGCCACAAGCCGCATGATTTTCACAATGATCTCTGGATTCTATTCTGGTCGGTTACAACAATGACAATCTGGACAGCAAGGAACCAGAAACACTACAACAATCAAGTCCCAGAAACAGGAACCCTACTGGTAAAGATTCAAAATTTCTCATGGGGCTGGATAAAGAGTAAGACTAATTCTGATTTTGTTTATTCGAACATCGATTGGATCAGGAATCCTAGGACGTGTTTAGCAGGATTTGTATAATTTTTGCCTGCTAGGAACACTTGTACATGTAACACTTGTTTTGTTATTGGAAATTTGTTTCACCAAAAAAAAGTCCTAAATAGGATTTTAGAAAATTCCGGCAAACCGGAACTAAACATGGGGTTTATAATCTTCTATGCATAAGCTTTCTAACGATGTGCCCAATTCCGTCAACGGTCAATCCTAGTGGTCGGAATTGAAACTGCATGTATAAAATCATGTCACCGGATCCTGCCCCTATATATATATTACTTTCATTTTGTACAAAAAAATCTTTTCTTTAATACAATTTTTATAGGTGACGGTTCCGTTGTCATCTTCTTATACATCAATTTATACACTCCTTTTTAATTCCGATAACTAGCATCGCCCATTGACGAAATTGGTCACATCGTTAGAAACCTTATACATAGAAGATCACATGTTCAAATTTTGGTCCGGTTCCAACGACTTTATCACCGTTTAATGGGGTTTCATATTTTTCCCTTGGGTTAAATAGTCCTAAATAGGGTTTTAGAAAATTCCGACGCCGAAGTCGGCGGAACCGGAACAAAACTTGAACATGTGATCTTCTATGTATAAGGTTTCTAACGATGTAACCAATTCCGTCAACGGGCGATGCTAGTGGCCGGAATTAAAAAGGAGTGTATAAATTGATGTATAAGAAGATGACAACGGAACCGCCCTCATACTTAAAATATTAAATTTAAGACATCTTTATCCTTTTGAAAGGGTTCTCCATTTGGAAAAATTATATTTTTGTCATTTGTTAAATTTATATTATAAAAGTAACTTTCAAATTAATAATATGCAAATCTGTATTTTGACTTTTGTTGTAGATAAGCATATTTTGCAAATACTTTTCAATTTTTTAATGGAAGTTCTCTTTTCCAGAAAACCTTCTGAAAAGTTACTTCTACATAAGCACAAGAACTCGCAAACACTCACTTGGTCATTTAGGTCATTTTAAGTAACTCAGTTAATCTCAGCATCAGATTTACGGATGAATGACTCATATTAGAACTGAGCACCTTACCCACTAGAGGGAGGGAGGTATCCGGGTGGACGAGCTAAAACTCGCTAGCCTGTTTTTGAAAACGGGCTGGGTGACCGTAACCTGGACCGCCCGTTTTAGAAAACGGGCAGCCTGAAGCCCACCATTTTTTTTGAAAACCGTAATCGTAACTGCTCGTTTTTAAACGGGTGGAAACGGGTTTTATTTATTTAAAAAATTAATTTATCAATTTTACCCCGTTTTATTTTAACCCATTTTAACCCGTTTGACCCGTTTTATTCGTCCGTTTGACCCGTATTCATCCATTTATTTATATAAAAAATTAATTAAAAATATTTAATTATAAATGCGGGTTATACGGGTCCAACCCGTATCCGCCCATTTAGATTTTTAAAAAACCAGACCACCCATTTTCTTATACACTTTAAGCCTCGACCGCCCATTTTAGAAACATAAACTGCTCGTATTTGTCCGTGTTTGAAAACGGTTTAAACGGTTTAAACGGTTTGGGCTAAATGGGTTCAGTCCGAAAGAAAATCCGTTTAGCCCGGACCGTTTGCCTCTCTCTATCACCCACTTACTGAGAATCCTATCATAGTGCACTTGAGAATTTCCCTAGGCTTGGATCGTTCCCATTAGGTATTCTTTTTAATACAGAAGCCCACGGCCAATAAAAATGTAGCAAAACTACAGTCAAAAAGAAAAGAAATCTTCGATGGCTTCAAGGAGGATCAAATCTAAACATTGTGGAGTTCCCAATCAGGGACGTCGTTGGCTCTGCTTGGCTATTCATGTGTTATCCTCGAGCCCAAGGTGGCGTATCAATCCTGGCGATGGCCGACGATTGAACTTCAGATAGACCAGGATTTGGACGGACGCAATCCAAATTGTCATGAGAGAGTAGATATGAGAGGGAACCCGTTCTTTGGGGCCTCCACATTGAAGATAGAGCCCATCGGGAGGCTGACATTCGGCCGATTCTGCCAACCAGGGGACTCTGGTGGCTCTGTTAGGAAGAGTTGAATCTGGCGTAGAGGAAATGAGAGACCAGCTTTTGCTAAAGAGTCAACTTCAACATTCTGAGTTCGTTGGATGTGATAGAGAGTATATGGAACACAAAATCCTAGAGCAATCCTAGTTGTGCTGACCAGACTTCGGCAATGTAAGTTCACAATTTTGTCTTCCATTAGTTCAACTGCATTTGCACTGTCAGAGCTGAACCTGATGTTGTGCTTGTTAAAATTGCAGGCCAATACTGCACAAAAGTACAACGTCCATAGCTCTGCCGCGTCCACCGAGCGAATTCCTAGACGGATGCTGAAGCCAAAGACCAAGGCTCCTTGTTCATCGCGAAGGACCTCACCACAAGCAACTGCTCTGGTTGCCATGTAGGCCGCAACATCGACCTTGAAGACAGAAACTGTTGGACATCTTCCGCGAGCTGAGGTAGAGGTCCCGATCCTTGGCTCATAACTTCATACGAGCCTTTTCCATTTGTAATGCGTTGATGGTCTCTCGAAAATAAGCCAGTATAGAGAGACTTAAACTAATATTAGAAATTTGCTTGGACTGAAAAATTTCCTCATTTTGGGATGTCCATAATTTCCAATATGTGATTGCAAAAAGGCTGCACCATTCCAGTGGGTGCTTAGAATAAGAAATGTTAAATACAATCCAATCAGTAGAATCAACAAAACTAAAGAATGATCTAGGAATATGAAATCCTGGAATTATGTGAGTGAGAGATAGCTAGATTTCCCTGCTTTTGGTGTAGTCCCTCAATATGTGGATAATGGTTTCGTTAGTTGGGCACTTGTTACAGTCTGGATAGGGTGTCAATCCCCTACGACAACATATGTTGTTTGTCTACAACGCCCCATGTAGAGCTCGCCTTGTAAATACTTTGATGTGCTCCTGGGTAGCTAGACACCAGACCTGGCGCCATTCGGCTGCAGGTTGCTGGGCGGATAGATTGTTCACCACAGGCATAGCAGAGGTACACTTAAAAAGGCCAGTAGAGGAAGATGCCCAGGATCAGAAATCCAGACCAGCTGATAACCGCGGTGGCGGCAGGGTGAGAATTGCCTCCACCGTGTTCAAGGGCAGCCAAGAGAGAGGGTCGTCCACGTCCCACTCATCGAAGGGCATACAGAAGCTTAAAACTGTACGACCGAGATCGCTATCCGACAACAACTTAAGTGTATCGACTATTGGAGGTTTTGTAAATGTAAACCAAAGATCCTTCAAGAAGAGAACCAATTTATCGTCCCCGATCACCCATCGTGTATTCTGTTCTATCAGAAGTGAATTGTGACAGAGTTGCCGCCATAATGGTAAGCATCCCAGTGAAGGACACCCCTTCAGATATCTTACCACAGTCAATGCAGAATCAAGGTGTGTCTGGTGAGGCTGCTGCATATATTGGATCAATTACTGGACGGCGTAGCTTATGTCCGATCGCGTGAAGCTGAGATATAGAAGACGACCGACCAAGCTTCTGTAAACGGTGCCATCATCAAGCAGGGGAGATTTATCAGTTGCCATCATCTTGACCCCAGGAGGTAATGGTGTCTTGGAATGGCGAGCATCCTGTAATCCAATATCGGCTATGATATCAAGTGCGTACTTTCTTTATGTTACATATAGCCCCTGAGAAGAATGCAACCATTTGACCCCCAGATAATAATTTGCATCGCTTAAATCTTTGATGCTGAACTGTGTGTTCAGGAATTGTTTGACGCGAGCTGCTTGCTCAATTGAATCTCTAACGAGAAGCACGTCATCCTCATATACCAATAATTCCAGGAAATAATCTGGAGTGTCCAGCAGGAACACGCAGTGGTCATGCACGGACTGCGCAAAGCCGAATTCAAGGAGATGCGAGGTAAGTTCCTTGTTCCATTGTCTTGAGCATTGCTTCATTCCGTAGATGGATTTATTTAGCAAACATACTTGGCCTGAGGAGCAATCATATCCCGGTGGAGGGCTCATGCATACTTCTTCCTCTAGTGTTCCATGAAGAAAGGCGTTATTTATATCGAGTTGCATGATAGACCACTTTCTTTGAATTGCTATAGCAAGCATAATCCGCACGGTTGTATGCTTAGCCACGGGGGAGAAACTTTCATGAAAATGAATCCCCTCAATTTGGTTATATCCTTTCACGATAAGCCTAGCTTTGTGCCTTGATATAGACTCGTCTGGATTGTATTTAACTCTGAATACCCATTTACATCCGATGGTACTCTTTCCTGCAGGTAGAGCAGTTACAGTCCAGGTGTGATTATCATGGAGAGCTTGCAACTCCTCAGCCATGGCCAGTCTCCATTCAGGTAACTTTTTAGCCTGAGAGTAGGTCTTGGGTTCTGATTCTGTGATCTGAGCAGTAGATATGAGGCAGAATTCTGCAGGAGAGATGGAGGGGTGGCCTGGCTGATCCAGGATGTAATCGGAGTGCCATTTTGGAGGGTGATGGAGTCTGGTACTGCAGTGAAGATGCGGGCTTGGGATATGTTCAAATGGGGTTGTGATTATAGGAGGTGTTGGGCTTGAGGATGAGTCAGGTTGTACCATGGGGCTGGATGGTGTAATAGGATGAATCATTGGAGCTGAATTGTGAATGACCAGATCAGTGTTTGGAACAGTGGCAGCGGAAGATTGTGGTGTAGTATCTTGTGCAGTTTGAGTACTTGAGTTTCTAGAACAGTTTCTGGATTCAGGAACATTTGAGTTTGGAAGAATTGGTGGTGTGAATTCAGCAGGAAGTGTTTGAGATTTTTTGAAAGGAAAATGATCTTCGTAGAAGATAACATAACGGGAGACAACTTTCTTTGAAGCAAGGTTGTATATCTTGTATTTACAGAAGAGTAACCAAGGAAGACACATTTGAAAGCTTGTGGGTCAAGCTTGGATTTGTGAGGAAGAGTATTGGACATATAACACAGGCAGCCAAAAACTCGTAAAGATTGAAGTTCTGGAGGCTGTCCAAATAACAATTCATGCGGGCTTTTCCATTTAAGCACTGCAGGGGGTAGAATGTTTATCAGATAAGCAGCAGTTAAGATAGCTTCACCCCAAAAGGATTTTGGAACTCCGGAATGGAATAGAATAGCGCTGGTTACATCAAAAAGATGTCAATGCTTTCGCTCTACTACCCCATTTTGCTGTGGGGTGTAGGCTCCGCTCCGCTGATGGATAATAACCCGAGAGTGAAACATGGAAAGAAGAGTGTTGTTAACAAATTTGGTTCCATTATCGGATCGCAGTGTTTTGACAGGGACATGAAACTGTGTCTGGACCATGTTAAGGAAGGTTTCCAGATTTTTCAAGACTTGTGTTTTGTCAGCAAGCAAGTAAATCCAGGTTGCTCGACTAAAATCATCGACTTGGGTGAGAAAATAAGATGACCCTCCCATGGATTTTAAGCTATAAGGATCCCATAGATCGCTGTGAATGAGATCAAAAGGCGATTTGGTGTGCGTTTCATGTCTAGGAAATGGCAATCTGGACTGTTTGGATAAATGGCATGCTTCGCATGGTGAAGAGAAAACAGAACCAGATTCTTTCTTAGCAAAACATAACTTGTTCAATACATTCTGGGATGTGTGACCCAAGCGTGCATGCCATAGCGAAGGCAGTACATCTGAATTAGTACCACTATTAACAAAAGATGCAGAATTACAAGCATGTGAGGATGGAATCAAAACAGGATCTTTTGAAGTAGACAGTGGCTCTTTAGAAAGCTGAAATTGAGGCACTCTGCAGAAACATGTCCGATCCATGATGTACAAGCCAAAATATTCCTTCCCCACGACAAGTATTTTCTTAGAGTGAAGGTCCTGCAATAGACAGTATGAAGGGAAGAATGAGACACAGGTCTGTGAGACACGGCTGAGTTGAGAAACAGATAAGAGATTGAACTTGAATTTGGGAACATGAAGCACATTGGTCAGAGTTATTGCAGATCAAAATGAGTATTCACCAACTGATTTAACAATAGTAGCCCCTCCATCTGCTTGCTTGACTAATAACAAGCGATGAGTAGGTTTGATATTCTGCAGCGCCCTCAGGTTATTGCACATGTGGCTTGAAGCGCCAGTATCCACTATCCAGTCATTCTTATGCAATAGAGATGAAATCACAAGAGCATGAGTATAAGCTTTACCTGTCTGCTCAGGATTCTCAGGGGCAACATTCACTTGTCCTCCTGCGTGGAACGCCTCTTTCAGAGCACGGGATACTTCAAGCCTCACAATGTCTGGCGACAGTCTAATATCAGCCATGTCTTCATCGTATTCATCCAACGGTGTCTGAGCTGCTATGTGAGCATGTTGTGTAGCCACACCTTTTCCTTTGCGATTCAGCTCTTTCAGCCTAAAGTAGTTTTGGATAGAGTGTCCTTGCATATTACAATGATCGCAGGTCTTGAGTTTGTAACACTCTGATATAGGGTCAGGCTCTTTTGCACAGCCTATTTTGTACACAACTCGTGCACAACCCATACCACCACTGCCCGTTGTCGAAATTGGTTGCACCATTAGAAAGGGAATGCGTAGGAGATCAAAAAACTCATGTTCCGGTGCGGTCCCGACGACTTCGTCACCGGGAATTTCTAAAACCCTATTAAGGACTACTTAACCCAAGGGAAAATGTGAACCCTAAATTAAACGGTGATAAACTCGTCAGAATATCACCAAAACTTGAACATATACAATTCTATGCATGACCTTTCTGATGGTGCAATCAATTTTGACAACGGGTAGTGGTGGGTATGGGTTGTGCACGGGTTGTGCACAAAAGGGATTGTGCAAAAGAGCCTGATTCCTCTGATATAATATGCCCCGGAAAGTGATAGTTCTCCATCTTATTTCACCACCTCGGCCACCTCTTCCCCTCTGGCCACAGCGTCCAGCCATGGCTGATCCACGAGTGGGCCATTGCTGTCCCCCAGATTTGCAGGAGCTCATCAGTTTAGCGAGTAAGGCCTCTTGATCGCCAAACATCATGGCATGTTCCTCACGCTATTTTTCGATTATAAGGATTGTTGAATACACCTTGTTGAGACCAGGAATGGGATCCGTTGCCAGTATGTGACTTGAGGTTTGCTCAAACTCAGGGTTGAGTCCGAATAGGAATTTCATCACACGTTCTTCCTCCAGTACCCCAACCACAGCACCACACTTGCATTGAATTACCGGCCTTACGAAGTTCAGCTCATCCCACATGTTTTTGAGCTTGTTGAAGTAGACAGTGATAGAGTCAGACCCTTACTTAAGTCCTGCTATTTCCCTTTTGATCCTGAAAATCATTGGTCCGTTATACTCTCCGAGCTTTTCCTTAAGCTCAATCCACAGATCCTTGGCACAGGTGGTGGTATGCTGGAAACCAGCGAGTACTTCTTTATCAATTGAGTTGTAAATCCAGCTAGCAACCATCAGATCCAGACTTTTCCATTCAAGATATTCCTCTGAGCTTTGATCTTGGTGTGGTTCCACTGTCTCACCAATTAGATCCAACTTCCTTTTGGCTCCAAGAGCCATTCTGATGGCTCGTGACCATGATTGATACTTCTTGGTGTTTAAGAGAACTGTGACCAAAGCCATCCCAGGTTCATCTGAGTCTCGGATCCTCAGTCCAGTCTTCCTTTTGGCTATGGATCCTTCAGCAACAACTTGGCTAGCAATCTTAGTACCAACTTCAGTGTTGAGTTCCTTTTTGTCGTAGTGACATCTTCAGTATGGTTTTGTATTTGGAAAGGAGGAGTCTTGCAGAAAGCTACAGCTTAGGTTTGAGATCTCAACCTTCAAAGCTCCGATACCATGTAAAGATTGAATCTTTATTGATGTATGGTGTAATAACTACACCAATGTGACAGCAAGACTTGGAGTTTGGTTATTGTGAATTTGAACTGGTTTGAACTTTGTGATGCAGCAGTGAAAGGAAGAAAATGAGCAGCTTGTGAGTTTGGAAAATATTTTCCAACTTGGATTAGGTTTTCCACCTTCTCTTGTTTATATACATGTTAATTGGGTCATATCATCATCGGCCCATTTCTATTCCGCACAAAGCGTGTAAATACTTATAATTAAATGAAGAAACATGACTTCTATTCACAGTGTAGCTGTTTCTTCTTCCTTCATCCCCATTCATCGTCTTCTTCATTTTTCTTGGATTTGCAGGCAGTACGCTCATTTTCTACACTTACCGACCGGTTT
Organism: Pinguicula primuliflora; assembly: GCA_025802335.1. Classification (NCBI taxonomy): domain Eukaryota; kingdom Viridiplantae; phylum Streptophyta; class Magnoliopsida; order Lamiales; family Lentibulariaceae; genus Pinguicula; species Pinguicula primuliflora. Next base: position 8,603 of record JAOYMZ010066872.1, read on the forward strand.
TCTCTACCGCTACCTCGGTCGGTACGGTTACCGACTAGTTCGGTATCCGTAATACCACTAGTGCACCATCCAGCCTCTGGCTACCCTCATGTCATTGGAGTAAAATGAACCGTCTAAACTCGGCCGGAAAATTATAAATGAATTTTCCTAGCTCATGTAATTCAAGAGTCGAGTCTGAAGAACAATACAGAATAATGCTCTACACTAATTTTTGTTTTATTAAAAGTGATTATTATTCGAAAGGGAGAAAGTAAATAATATTTCAAAACACACTAGCTGAAGTTGATCCAATGCAGGATACATATACGTCAAGTAACTGCAGGAGACTTGAGGATTGGCATCTAAAGTAACCGCTGGTTCTGATCATGTAAAAAGACTTGGATTTTGATGGATAAAGATAAACTCACAAACAAGACCAGCTTCAGAGAGGTTAAACAGCAATGGGTTTGAACAGCTCCCCGGAGCAGGTGAGAGGGGATAATGGTTCGAGTTCGGAGATTACTCTGACTATCTGGGCTTTGTCTGCCTCAAACATTTCATCCTCTGCAGAGAGAGAGAGGAAAAGAACATCATTGTTGATACCTGATAAATGATTGTTCTGTTGTGATCAATGTTATTTTAAGTAAACCCTCCACCTTTGTCTGTGTTGAAGCCATCCAAAAACCGCAAGAGTTTGCTTTTATTGGCGCAGAGAATGTTGACAATGTCGCATGGCTTGTTCTGGTTTGCAACAAAAAGCTGCATGAAAATGGCAAAAATATAACACTTGGACAGTGGTTTAGCCTAAAAAGTCTGAACAGGGTCGTTTTTAAGCCCAACTGTTGTGGCATAATTGCAAGCACAATGGCAATAACAGAAATATCTCAGAGTGATACCTTGAAAACATGGAATGCATCTATTTGTATGCTCTTGTGTGATTCCTGCGACACAAGCGCGTCAGCAGCAATTATCAGACAACTCAATGTATTTTTTCGAAAGAATTCCAATTACCCTCATAAGATTCATTAGAACTCTCATGTTGTGTTTCGAGCTAACGTAACCTATCATGACACCAGCATTAGATCGTTCAAGCAAAATCTCTCCAAGAAGCTTCACAGCTTGCCTTCTCGTCATGTAGTTGGGAGATTCCAGCAATTTAGAGTTAAATTCCGAAAAGAACTAGGGACACAAAGAGCACAGCAAAGTTCACGTAACTAAAAAGGTCAAGCAAATGCTAGAGCAATTTGGATTCATACCCAATCCTGATTCTCTGCAAGAAATCCTGCAACTGTGGACTTATGCCTCGTCATAAGCCCCTGAGAGGGATTTCCATCAATCAGAAAAGAAAAAGGGAAATATTCAGTATACGTACAAAATAAGAAGTCTACCGAAGAACCTTAAAAGTAGCAGCAGCATCTGAAGCAACATCAAAATTTGGAAGTTGTATGTAGTCGAAGAACTTCTTCATGTGCTCCGGCTTCAAAACATATCTTGCAGGTAAACCAGATATCATGATTTTGTGAATCACAAGAATCAGCACAGTGGTTTCACATATCCTCCCCTTACCTTGCAACAACCTGGTGTCGGATGCATTCCTTCAACATTCCCCCAAAATGCAAAGCAAGAACAGGATCCTCATAACTATGGAAATATGTAGTCAGTTGTCTAGATATTAACATAGCATGGTGCGAAATTAGGTTATGGAAAAGCATCTCATGTTTCACTATTACAACTCCACAATTCCTTAAGATCTTTACTCACAACATGCAGCCACAGTATAGGATTGACTCTTGATTATCAAAACAGATCTTATCTTTACCAATTAAGTTAATTTTCCAACACACAGAATTCCCGCAACAAACTTAAAAATAAAAACAACTCACCCCGCAATCAACTGATCAATAAGGTCAAGATTCGTTTCGAGGTAATCTGAAGCAATCAGTCTTGAATGAACCGGCTGCCTTTGCAAATTGGCAACAACTTGGGTAGCATCCTTGCGAGCCTGTTCACACACAAAAAAAAACACTTGCAATAAGAGAAACCAGTGATACTTATATAACTTATAGACTGAGTTTCGATCATTTGAGCTCACCTCTAGGTGCAATTTTGGCAGGCAGCGAATGAGGAGCCGCATGGTGCCATCCTTGAAGAACTCTTGAGTCACTTGCGCGCAAGCATCTGCTTGCGGTTCGGATTCATTGAAGCCATAAAGAATCGTCTTCAGCTCTCTGAGATCAGTGTCCAGTTGTTCCTCCAACTAAAACACGAAAATAACATAGAAACATCAAATTGCCTAAAGATTGATGACCAGACTGCTGTCCTCAATACATGGATCCTCACAACAACACATGCAACCTAATCCGATGCCCCCATTTATAAACCCTAATCTCATTGCAAACGGGATCTCGAAATTACAGATCTCAATTTCATTATCCCAGTTTCTAAAAATAAATTGATGAAGAAGAAAAGAGAAACCTTTTCGTCGCGCCTCTGATTGGTATTTTCGCTCCCAGAGTTGAGGCAAGAGAGCAAGTCTCTCATCTCACGGACAACATCACCTGGGGCTCTCGGTTTCTTCGATTTGAATAGATTCTTCATGGAATTTGTGCGCAATACCTTTGGCACAAGCTTCTTCAGCTTGGAAGAAGACTTGGACCTACATAAGGCCTCATGGTTCTCCTCCTCCTTTACAGGGATTCGCATCTCGTTGTCCAGAAACGCGACCGGGGGACCGTAATCCCGCCGGAATAGTGTATACCCGTCAACACTTGCAAGGATTTATTCACAAATTTCTCTTCTTTTCCACTCCCTTTTTGGTCAAGAATGAGGAATGCGAGATGACGATGCGAGTGCAGATTTCTCTTGATATGAGAGCGAGGAGAATCTGAGAACCAAGGATGCCATGCGCCGTTCCTCTGTTCGGCAGTAGAGAGAGTCCGTTACGATTGGACGACGCTGAGCAGAAAAGCGAAAATCAAGAATGGAGTCTCCAAATTCATAGGATCTCATGGGGTTCTCCTAATCGTGTACGAGATTCCCGGTAATCCGTACGCTTCAACTGATTTTGGAGAGATTTGAAGTTGTCCTCAAGCCTCCTCACATGTGAGGAAAACTCGGGGATCAGAATTCTGGTGACGTATTTACCAAAAAAAAAAAAAAAGAATTCAGGTGGCTTAAAAACATATTTTAAATTTTGTAATTAATTATTAAAATGCTAATTATTAATTAGTTATTATTAAAAAAATTCGTTATTAAAATTCTAATTAATAACTATTTATTAAAATATTAATTAATTATTTTAATAATCAAATTTAGGATTTATAATATTTAGGTTTAAGATTTATAAGATTTAGTTTAATTTACAATCTCTTCAAAAAGACGGTCGCCTTACCTGCCTAGGTGTTGGACGATCGCCTTGCATCATACCTGAATACCACCTAAGCACCTGCTTAGGGTGCGTCTGCGCTTTCTCGAATATTGTTTTTTTTTGGTGCTGATGTCGCCAAAATATTAATTATCATTTTAAATTGGGTTTATAATTTATTGTTGACAGTTTCACTGATATAATATTAATTGCTATTTTTAAATAGGATTTAACATCTATGAGTTATGAAGTTTAAGATTTTAATTTTCGACGGTAAAGATATCATAATATTGCTTCAAATTTTTAATAGAATTTATAGGGTTTAGAATTTTAGTTTAGGAATTAAAATTTAATATTTAGGCTTTATAGTTATTGTGTGGTGAAATTGTTGTAATATTAATTACTATTTTTTAATAAAATTTTGCACTTATAGTTTATAAGATTTTGAATTTAAATTTTTTAGTTTAGTGTTTTAGTTTTTATAATCTAATTCAGGATTTAATGAAATTTTTTATAGATCTTAAGTAGAGGTCACCAAACAGGGCGGGTCAAACAGGTCCGACCCAGCCTGCCCGCGA
>JAOYMZ010066883.1:0-12521 GCA_025802335.1 Pinguicula primuliflora
AGTATGGTAAGTGAATTCTTTTCCAAAGAAGCGGAACTACTTTCAAGAAACGTTTTTCTATCTTTTCCACAACTGACGTCGTAACGATGCATGCCCGGATTACGCTTTCAAAGAAAGACTCTCTTAAGTAGAACTCTATCAGTGGAGTCATACCGCATTTCCGATGATCTGCTATTGTTTTACCTAGAAATGCTGGACCAAGATCTTGCATTCGTCTAACCAAGAGGGCAGCAGATATATATAAAATACATAAAAAAAGGCCTCACATTTCACCCAGATAGGATTTTTAGTAGCCTCTGCCCGGACCCGTAAACTAACATGGTAATTTTTCCCAATCAACCCTTTACTTTATATGATTGATGTAATTGGGGCTTGTAAATAAAGGATGTCGACTTGTTTCCAGACAAGCCTCATTATCTTCTCTTCCTTCTTTTCTCTCTTGACGATCTTCTCGTGCAGATTAAAGGGATCTACCTCCATAGTTGAGGTCTCTCGAGCAAGTAGTCTAGAAAATTCTGTAATTTCTACGCTCGGGTTCTTGAAGAAGAAAAGAAGAACTACTCTCAATCTGGACTTATTCTCTTCGAGAATCTCTAACTGATCTAACCTGACTAATGTGCAATCAAAGTAGGCTACAAAGAAACTCTTCAGATCAAAGAGACCAATGCTTCCTTTCCCCGATGCTAACTCGTAAATAAATTACCTCATAAGAGGAATGAACGTGTAATGAGTAGCTAAATATTTCAATAATACCATAGAATCGTGAGAAGTTGTAAAAGCATTTTCATTGATGGTGATGGATTTTGTCTAAGAACAAGAGCTAAACGTTCGTCGAAATTTCTCCTTTCAAGAAAGGTTTCTGTGAGAAATTTGCTGTAAAATGTGTATCTCGTGTAATTTAGGAAAAGATAGAGTGAGAATAATTCCCATAGAAACCCTAACACAAAGTAGGTTTATATTATATATAATGTATGAGCCGTATGTATTGTGATAATAAGAAAAAACGAGAGTTGAAATTCTTCTCTCAAGAACTATTCCGTTCTTATATGGTATCAGAGCAATGACCATCAACCCAACGTTCGATCTCTTCTTCTCCTGACAAAAAAGCCTCAAGATTCAATCCAGCCGTAGATCTGAGTGGTTTGACGGCGAAGCTGGAGGATGTCCTTGCCAAAGAGTAAAGCTCATCCCCTTTATATTAGTAAGCCTGTCGTCGCCAGCCAATCTCGATGTCAAACTCACCACCACGAACTTTGGTCTATGGTTGAGCATGGCGGAGATGTTCCTGTCAAGCCGGGATAAGTTTGGCCATGTCACTGGCGACATTCCAGAACCCCCCACGTCCGATCCATTGCACCGGAAGTGGAAGACGGATGACGCCACCGTCAAATCATGGCTGGTGCACTCCATGGAGCCGGATCTGATGAAGACATTCGTACGCTATCCCACGGCACAATCTGTCTGGGATAAAAACCTCCACGTTCTTTGATGGCAACGATGCAACTCAAGTGTATGGCCTTAAGCGGCAAGTTGGACGCTTGAAGGAAAATGGTAGTCTTCTTGATAAGTACTACACGGATCTGCAACATTTGTGGCGTGAAATTGATACCCGACGCCCAAACCCTATGGTGTGTCTCACTGACATCAAAAAATTTTCAGATCTGAGGATCGTGTCTATCTCTTTTTGGATGGCCTTGATGATGTGTATGACAGCACACGACGGGATATACTCCAAATGAATCCGCTGCCTACAATAGAGCAGGCGTTTGCTCATGTTCGGCGCGAATCTGTGCGTCAAGTGGTAATGTCCAAAGAAAGGGCGGATCCAGGTTCCGTGCTCTCAACCCGAGGGCTAAAAATGACTGCAGGTGAACAAGAAAGAACGAAGAAAGATGATCGTGATCATAGTGGTTATCAGGACCCATACGACCACCTGATCACCCTGAACATAAGAGAAACTGTGACTCAAGTGCAGACACATCCGATCCGAATGATACATGAAGGTTCGAATGTGTCTAATGTCGCACCTAATACTTCACGACGTGCATGTGATGATGATTGTGATTCGTGACCTGGGCTCAATTCCTCCTCATCTGTCACACAAGCCCACTGGAGCAAGAAAATTCCCCAAAATCAACATCGCTGCTTCCGACGGTGTGACCCTGAGCCGGTAAACGCGGCTAAGATAAAAAAGCTTTCCAAGAATGTGACATCCATAGTCACGAACATGCGCCTTCTTCGAGGCTCAAAGCAACGTACGGCACATGGATCTAGTTTAGTACGCTGGTTCTTATGAATATGAACTTTCTTATTTTACCAAAAAAGAGGGAAAAGCAACTAGAACGAGCTCGAAAGGAGAAGGCGCTATGTTAATTGCCTGCTCGAGAACCGGAACCTAAAACTAGTTATTAGAACAACTCAGCTGGATTTTCCTTCTTTGATCGAACGGCTACATCACATCTGAAAGATGAGAAGTCGAAAGCGCTAACAGGGGAAGGGATGGGCATTCAAAAGAAATAAGCATTCACTAGAACTACAGCTCATTTTTATAGAGCTAGATCGCCAACAGATATACCATAAAAGATGTCATCATAAGATAGAAAAGAACTGATATATATGCTATTAGATAAGCCCAGAGATAGATCTATGCGCTCAGATCTGATGCAATTTCTTCGGCTGAATGAATAGAATCTGGGTAGGCTGGTACGACATCGAAAGCTACTCCACCTCGATTAAGATAACTAGAACTCCTAATGTCTGAAGGAGAGGGAAGAATGGTTGGAAAAGACTCCTACCTTCACTTCATAAGGAACTAACTGGCGCACTCGCTCTAATGAATGTAACGTGCCCCTATCTTCCCTGAAAAATCCACTGCGGTTGTAAGAGATTCAGGGTTTTCACTCTTCCCTATTGTTCGAGTTCTTCTTGCCTTGGGCAATTGAATAGCGCCTGGCAAGCCTCGCATTGAAGCTAGTTCTATAACTAGATTACAGGATCTTCAAGAGAAGGCGATGGAACTGAACTAACTTAGGCTCTTTTCCTTGCGGCAGGCTCAAGAGACCTCTTCATAAGTTATTAGATCTCTAAAAAAGTCAGAAGAGGTATAAAATAACTCTACTCTATAGAGAGGGAGAGGCAACCTGCTAAAGCTTCCAAAGTAAATCGCAAAAGAAAGATGGGCAAAGGCTTATTCAACATACCTCACAACTGGATCAATGGCTGGCCTTAGGACTCTTCTTCCTTAGCCGAAAGGAAGCACTAAGACAGAGTATGCAGCTGGTAGAAGAGGATGGACGTAGTTCAGAAAATAGGATTTTATTTTTGGTAATACGTGTTAGCTCTCTTGTTCTTAGACCGGAAGAGGATGTATGTAATACAGGGGCAGTAGTAGTACGCGTGCAAGTATAGTTGTCTTTCTGATAATAGTTTGAGTTGCAGTTATGCTTCCGTGGCGGGTGACACTCGTTGAGACCTTTACAACATTAGTCTTTAGATAGAATTTAGCATCAGCTTTGTATGACTCCGCATCAGTGAAGGGCTTGTCGTCAGCTACAACTTTTAGACATCATCTCCGCAGGTACGGCATTCAGCTTTGCTTTTGCCTGGGGTGAGCTCATCCTACTGATCTTAGTCCTATTATGTTAGGATTTCCAGTCCCATTCCTTAGGTTCCTGGAGCGAAGGTCTCTTGAGCCTAGAATAGAACGAAGAATGCTCTGGTCTATCAAATCATCGTCCAAGAACAAATGCCTCTTCAAATCAAAAGAGAATCTCGAAGAACTAGACGATCCTTACCAGTTTGACTAGGCAGGACAGAAAGAAATCCTAGAACTACAAGATGATACCTTTGAAGCTACTTCTCCTAACGACAAGTAAAGGCCTACAATAATAGAAAATAAAGGAGAGCGGCTAGAACTTCTCCTCCAACGTAGCTGGTAAGGCTATTGAGAAGGCTAGTGTAATACCTTATTGAAGTGGATCAAGCTCAATGAAGATTCTAAACTCATGGTAGCTCAGGAGTCGTAAAAGGTATTACAGAAGCGTGCTTTAGCTTTAGGAAGTGTTCGAAAAACGACCTCAACACAAGGAGAATGGATGAGTCAGTATACTTGTTAGGTTGATAGAAGGTCTTCGAATAAGAAGTGGACAAAGTCTTTTAGCCACAGACCAAGGCTTCCAGCATGGGGATTGTAATTGATGGATTGTTTAGTCTTTTGGGATATATATTTCGTTCTTGGAAAAAGCGATTTCACTTTAACCCAGGGACCCCTCGTCCGACAGAGATTTGTCCTCTCGAAGGCAGAATCCATAGCTTTCTGAATTGCTGCGTCAATCAGATAGATCTTGGCTGTCTAGCTATGACTAAAAAACCTACTTGTGACAACTCAGTCTAAAGACTCCCTTCGCTCTTCCAATCAACTTTATTGAAGATAAGAGCTCTTGGGGATACTATAGTATGCTTCCTTGATTGAGACATCATTGGTAGGGCAAGAGCTCATTTCCAGGGTTTGACAAAGGCGCTATGAAACTCTCTATCTCGGTAAATTCATCTTATCTCTTTCTCTTGTCTTTTTTCAAGCCGGTACACCTTAGTGCGAAAGAAAGCATCAAAGCAGAGGAATCTGGATCCGATTGCTTCATATGAATCATAGAAAGCAGCTGAGGCATCAAAAAAGGGAGAATAGGACAGTACACTCCTTTTTCCAGGAAGGAAGAACGAGGCCTTTTCAGCCTGACCCGATGAAGAGGGGATTTCGAGGGTTATAGTCCTATCAATAGATAGAGTAGCTCGGTTATGAATAGCCCTATCCCTTAGAGTAGGAGGGATCTATGGGTTAATGGTAGAAGTGGCAATGCTCTAATCAAAGAAAGGCTCGACAGAGGTTTAAGAATTCCAGCTCTCTCTGCCGCTGAGATCAAATGACCCAACGATTGTCAAACTTTCACCCCGTTTAGGTCCCATCTCTATTCTCCCCTATTCCCTCTAAGACAAACTACAGAAAGAAGAAAATAACCAGGCTTGCAGGAATCGGTCAGAGACGTCATAAACCGCTTGCTGAACAGGACTGGACAAGAAGCTTTCCAAGGCGGCGATCAACCTTAAGGTGTAATATGCTATTTCCAAACAGCTATGATCTTCGACCTCAGAATAAGAAGAAGGGGGAAAAGCTGCCAACAAGGGAGGTTTCTTAATAATAAGCAGACGAATAAGAGGCGAATACAATAGACGTACAACAGCAGCTAACAGGCTAGCAGTAGAATGGTAACCATCCGTGTAGGCTTCCGAGTCAGACGAATAAGAGGCAGGCTGAGAAGAAGACGATGTTTCAGCCGTAGAAGCTCTTTCAGAAGGCCTCTTCTTTCTTTAGAATTGATAGATAGTAATCATCCTCAAGTGAATGAAAATGAGCAAGGACTTTCAGGGAGTGAGTTTTGTGAAATTGAGAAAGACCTCCTTTTTCGCATAAATTCTTACTGGACCACCTTCACGCTCTTGCTAACTTAGAGATCAAGGTACCTCATGTTAATCTTAGTCTTCCAATAATGCGCCTGAGAGATCGGATCTGAGGCATTTGGGCTTAAACAGCGCCTGGGGTGGGTCCTCAATCAAAGAAGCTTGAGCTGAACGACCGAAAAATAAGATACGATTATACTATGCAATTAGAAGTAGAAACTCTCTTTTAATAGCTTCCCAGGCTTCCTAAAGGTAATAAAAGAGAAGGACAAAACAGCATGGATTAGATGTAGCTAGGCGCATTATTGTTCCAGTAATCCAATATTACTGCTGGCGAAGAGCTGAGGAGAGAAAGAATAGATGAGTCACCTTCTTTCAGCCATTTCACCCTGCTCTCTTGCTTCCTAAAGATCTCCCTCCTCCTGCTGCAAACGGAGCTCATAATCATGCCGAAGCTGATCTAGTTCAGAGTAAACTAGTAGGGGCTTCTCTCTGAAGGAAGCTTTAGCTGATGCGATGCCCATTCTACTCCTCCATCCTGACTTCATTAGCGAGGTGGGACTGCCCTAGCATTGGTATTTTTTACCCTATTTTGTATTCTTCCAGAGTTGATCAAGAGTGTAATTGCCATAGAAGAAGATCCTCTCCAAGTCTGAGCGGTCCTTTTAGCTGGAATCACATCAAGGTAGGCTGCGTCAATATAAGCAAGGCCTAAAAGGGGCAGTCCTTCTAGGCCCTCATGGAGCTTTAGTAAAGGACGGTGGAGGAGAGCGTGAAAGGACTGTTTATTGCTAATACCCATCCGATTGAAAAATGATCAGCCCTCAGATAGGATTCTGAGTAGGGCACGCAGGCTATCTACATAGTTTGCGTTAGACTCTGGAGCTTAGAAAGAGCGTAGATGGTAAGTCGACCTTGAAGGCTCGAGAGACCTCAACTCGAACTTTGGCACTGGACGTTCCCAAAACGGGTACTATTGAGCTCTCTATGTGAACTGCCTTGAACTAGATTCGAGCAGATCAGTGTCCAATCTGAAAGAAAGGCATGGCATACACATAGGAGAAGGACTCTCTCTTGCTGGATATTCTTTCCTTTGCTTTATGAAAGGCCTTCGCCGTCGTTATTAGCACTCTTTTCACTCTTAAAGAAAAGAGAGTCTTGCCCCCAACTGCCGCTGTACTTTCATATCTGCTTCGAAAGTGCTGATGCTAGAGCATAGACTTTTCATCCTAGTTGGTCTAGGATTTTCATACGGGTGATTATCCGAACAATCAGTATAGACATGACTGTGAGCGCCAGGAAAGAGTGCTATTTGATTGTAGCACGGGGCTGAACTAGAAGTTTCTGCACTCATTTGCCAATCTAAGGAATGCTTTATCGGTCTCTGAAACTCTCCAACTAAACTCAATTCTCTCTTGAACCCTAGAACCATGCTCACAGCCTTTGTAAGCACATTCAATTGCCCACCTCCAGCCAATATCCTCTATGAATGGAATTTCGTTGACAATCAAAAAGACGGGGAAAACTATCTTCCAAGATGCAAAAGTATGGTTATCTTGAGCGAGTTGTAATTCAGGCGCAGGCGCGGCATGTCGACATTTATGATTGCGTAAGAAGAACCACAGAATACATGCTGCTGAAAATTGATATGGGCAAAAATGGGTTTCCCAAGTTAACCAATTTTCCAAAGCGGCTATTCGTGGTTATCGCATCTAAATCTTCCATCGTCTGCCCGGGTGAAAGCTTAATCCCTGCATCTAAGCCTCCAAATAACAAAGGCGGAGGAAGGTTTCTTGCATACCAATTCCAAGAAAATAAGCGGGGTCTCAAAGAACGGTTAGCCGTAGGCAGGAAGGAGATGATAAGCCTCAAAGTGCTGGTCCGTAGCTTTCATCCATCCTCAAGCCGATAAGAGCCTTCGCCGTCCAGCAGGAAGTCCCTAATCGCATGATTCCGGAAGGATCAGGCCTATTGCCCCTTGGTCCTTTTCTCCTCGTCCCAACGTTGCAGTTTTCCTCAGGAAGCTCCTTCGGAAAGTGGTTCATGGATTGGGAGGAGTCGAACAACCAGTTTCATATCAGGAAAACGCTTGACGCCCTCATGGGTAATCATCAGGGGCATCCCTGAAATCAAGGATTTATCATATCAGAGGCCCCCTTATAATTAGGAAGTCTATATTGCCCTCAGCCTAAGTGTATGGTGTTAGGATCGACCGACCATTCAGGCCTTACTCCGTTGTACTTCGTAGAGTTTCATTGAGTAGCGAGATCAGTTACAGTCATCTGGCTTATTAAAGGCTGTGAGAGCTCAGGGTATACTTACTAAAGAAGTAAAAGCGAGGGCTTATAAGTATAGAGACAAGAGAGAAGGCATCTCAGCAACCGCTGGGGCGAGTTTGCTATTGCCTTGGTCCGGAAGGTGCTTAAGTGTACACCATTCCTTTAGAAAGTTCATGAACTTGAAATCTCTGCATTATTGATGTACGTCCATTTACAACTAGAGGCTTTATCAAGACCTTTTACCTTCAATTCGTTTCGTATAGGATTGAGCTCCACAAATTACAGTCCTTTAATGGGTGTAGATGTGGGACAGATCCACTACTTCCTCTCAACAAAACAGTAATTTGGAAATAAGAAATTGCTAAAAGGGATCACTAGCTGATTTGAGCCACGGACCAGCACTGAATTACATCCATCCTCGCTATAGTAAACTCCAACAAAGAAACTCCCCTGTTGGGAAGATGAGAGTGTTATTCTTCTCTCGATATGGTAGAAAAGGGTCTCTTGATAGTCTTTGGACATACCTTTTCTATGGTCCTGCTCTTTCAAAACAACTATCCAGCTCTTGTGCAAGCCCCCTATCCCTTGCTATTTTTCGTCACCTTCAGCCTTTATTCCCAAATAAGAGATAGCCAGAGGTCGCAGAGTCGGGTAGTTCCGCTCATTTAAGTCAGTTCTATCCACTGAGCAAGCTAGCTAGTCAGTTTCATACTGGAGTAAGAACAGCATGAGCCCCTTTCTTAATATCTTCAGTTTCTTCCCCTCCCCTCTGTTATACAACTGTCAAGTCTTCAAGGTACGCGACATAACCAATGCCTTCTCTCGGCCTAAGGAGTTTTTTCTAGGATGAATCATCTGCAAGAGCAGCACCGGCTCTACCGAATAACTCTTAATCAAGACCCGAGTGCAAGAAGATGGTACCCATCTGGGGCTGATTGTGGCCAATAACACAACCAGAGACTGTAGGCCTCTCATTGAGTTGGCTGCACCTTAGAAGTTCCAGAAGAGGGCAACCCACATTAGTGCTGCGGGTGGTTTGGTGCGTGACAAGAACTATTGGGATAGCAGCTACGACCATCAAGTGAGCAAGTCAGTGGGCAGCGATCTGCCTCATTGCGAAGGAACCGGAGCAAGTAAAGTACCCCTATCTGTCGGATCGGGCTCTACCTCTGGGAAGGTTATCAAAAAACTTCTACTCAAGTGCTCACTTTATAGAGTGAAATACACCTTTCAGGAACGAAATATTATGATCAATTTCCTTCGTGTTGGAGTAGGTCACTGATTGTAAACAATCATTCAGCATGGAAATGAACTAATCCCGGCAAGATGAAGAAATAATGTTCGCACCAGGGTCACCCGAAAGAGGCCGACCTAGCTCGAATAGATCTCATCTCTTTCAGATCCTCCATACTTTTCACACTTCTCTTCTTTCATTCAAGACAAGATGGATCCGGATCGATACCTATGAGAGATGTTCCAGAAGAGCTTTACTATGTCTGATACTCGGGGCTTCTCGAACTGAATGAGATCTCATGGATCCACGATCCAACAAGTCCTTCTTCTTGAGTTAACGGCTCTGCTTTCATCCAGCAAGTTCTCTAAGACTAGCTAGCTTAACGCCCTATTGTTGTTCCCGCGACCCCCCGAAGTAGAGTTCTTGAGCAGTGAGAGTTTAGGGCCACTACCTCCAGTTGGAGGATGGCAAGGGACCTAATGCTTCTCCTAACAGGGCAATGTAAAGGAAGAGTTATGAATTTAGAGGCCTTGTTAGCGACCCATCATTCTTCCCTATCAGACATGCCACTTCTCACTCTCCACCCACCTCCGATGGAATGAATCGGCAGATGAAGATGTAGTCCCTACTGGAGCGGATGAAGAAAAAGATGAAAGTGTGGGATGCATCTATGAGCAGGTCTTGAAGAGCCTGATTTGTTGAGGGGGTCTATCGCTAGAGAGGAGATAGTATTGAGGAATGGAGCTATGATAACTCTTGAAAGCTTGGAATCAGGAAATATAGTGGGCATTGCGCCACAGCTGTCGCCACAGGACCATAATTCTGGGAGGAAACCATAGAAACGAAATTCCATATAGAGGACAGATTGGCGGAAGCCAGTATGACCATTCTATATCGAACGGCCCGCCTGCCCATATGTCCTTCAATATCTCCTATGGGTAGGACCCGTTTGATTCGGACACAGTGAGGACACACTTAGATAAAAAATACTGGCATTGACTTCATCGAAGGGAAGTCAATTAAGAATGAGTGATTCTCCCGAAACAAACTCAGGCCCTTGATCCACGGAAGGCAAATGGGAAGAGGGCCATTTTATAGCGCCTGTCCTCAATTGAACCTATCTTTTTCTATATGCATTTCAGCTTTGGCTGCCTAAGCGACCAGAGGCCTTCTATAAATAATTGAAGCAGAGCTTACTTTTTTCTGTTCAGGGGGGATTCTCGACAAAGAAAGGGATCAGGGGGCTTTATGATCGGAGAAAGGGGAGGGAGGACGACCCGCCGAATTCACATCAGAAATCGACAACATGAACACAAACGAAATCTTTAATATAGTATAGAAAGAAAACGAAGAACTTCTATTCTCGGATTGGTAATTATATAGCGCAAAGAAAGGCTATGAAGAATGGCTTTTTGTCCCTTTCGTCCAGTGGTTAGGACATCGTCTTTTCATGTCGAAGACACGGGTTCGATTCCCGTAAGGGATAGGTACTAATTGAATTCCCGGCCGCTTTCAGTTAGTGTTCATTGCTGAGTGATCGCTCGCTATCTGGCTTCCAAAGGCTCAAGAGACCTCTATCCCAGCAAGCAAGACGAGATCACCACACCACTTCTCTCAGTAATGGACTTCCTTTACTTCGTAACCTTAGCCTTAGATGTCCTTTTATAGATTCTCTGCCGCTGTCTCCATTGAAAAAAGTGCCTCCGGTAGGAAGGTCTTTAAAAGATCTTTCTCTATTGCCTCCTCGACCACCTAGACATCCGGGCATTCCTAGTACACACTAAAAGATGTTCTCTATTATATAATTCCTTCTGTCGTCTATCCTCTGCAACCTCATATGCTATGTTTCAATTGTCGATTTCTAGTATTCAGCGAAAGGTTAGACCTAGAGGTTCTGTATTATGGGCCAAGACGACGAAAGTTTTGATTCAACAACAGATAACCCCGAAAGGCAAATAAACTCGATCATCCCACTGTGGAGTATGAGGTTGTCACCGACAGAGCACAATTAGACTTCAACTGAAAGGAGAAAGACTCGCCATGGTACATTCTCATTCTGTTCAGAAGTTTCGGCATTAGCTATTATATTAGACACAAAATAGTAAAATAGTCTTTTCTAATAGCTTCGTTCCTTCCACCACACCAGTATCTGAGTCAGCAGAATCTAAGCTAGTTTCGGGTTGAAGAAGGGCATAAAAAGCAAAGACATAGGCTGTGTGGGCACTAGTTATATTAGCGGTAGAAAAAGTATGGGAAGCTAGGATAGTTATGGGCTGCAGCATAAGAAGCTACGTCACCGCAGTTCAGTTAGAGACAAGGGCCCCTGCACTCTCTAAAAACAACAACAGAGGGGGTTTGGAATAAGTACAAGCCTAATTGCTACTTTGTAAGAACCAAAACTAATGAAAGCAGCTAAGGTAGCACGAATACAAGCTATACAGACAGATCATGCTATCGCTCTAGCCTTTAGCTATTAAGGTGCGGAAGTAGATTTTCCGACATTCAAGCAGCATCAGAACTGGCACAATTAGCCCTGAGATTCCTTGCGCGAGAAGCAGGAGGCAGTAAAGCGAAGCGGGCTTTCAAAGGCTAGAAGGGATATGTGATTGAATCAAGGCTAGCACGCCATAGCAGAAGTCTGCTGAATAAGATCTGGGCTGTTCGGGAAAGTTGTGCAATAGGGGGTACCCTAGTCGAAAGTTGAAGCCTTTGGCAAGGCTCTATGAGACCTAAAAGAGCATTTAACGCTTCTCCGACCATCCGAAGACATGATCAATAGTAAAAAAAGTAGACATGTTACGAATGAGATTGAGAAGTCGCTCTTCCGGGTGCATGCATTGAATGCAATCTTGTCTCTTTCATCTGCGCTGGGTGAAGAATAGGCAGAGAAGAGGACAGGGGGAGCAGGAGGAATAGACTGCATTAGTTTTGGGCATCAAAGGTAGCCTTTTTTAATACTTAACTTCTAATAGCTTCGTTCATTCGGGTCTTGGTAAGTAACTGACAGACCTGAGAACTTCAAGAACTATGAGTGTTACCTGAAATTTCCAAAGAAAAGCAAGATCATAGAGGTACTGGAGGATTCTCAGACCCGAAGACGGGATGTGCCTTCGTGAAAGAATCTCGCTACAAGACTGAATTGGATGTAACTAGAAGATATCTTGAGACCACTAAGCAGGAGCCTAAAGAAACCCTAGTTTCATTTGTTTCCCGCTGTAGGGCTAAAGCGATTGGTGCTTCGGAGCTAAAGCACCTCTTCCTTCGCATCGTACCTTCTGCCGTCGATCTTTCTCTTTTGTTGTGAGGAGTATGAAGGTTAGTTTGCATCTCGCTGTTAGCGTTCTGATCGATTGCCTCACTTACTAGCAGGCTGTCTTGAATCAATTCCTATCCTCGATAGTTGAACCAAGTTCGAGATTGAACTCTTTTCCTTTATGTCGTAAAGAGAAGCACATTTCTCGAGTAGCTTCCGCTCCTCTCTTCTCTAAAGCACCCCTTGCTTGAGTGCTTTGCGCGCGCTTCCTTCCAACTATAGCTAGATCTCAAACCGAACT
>JAOYMZ010066894.1:0-12521 GCA_025802335.1 Pinguicula primuliflora
CCTCTTCAGGCTCTAGTTCAACAAGACTCAGTAAGAAATTCCTTCGACACGTGCACCAGGAGATTGGCCAAGAGAATACTACTGAACTGGAGAGATACTTGGCAGAACCATTTGTTCTAGGAGAAGACGATTTTGTTATTTTAAAGTCGTGGAGAAGTAATACGTTTAAGTATCCTATCCTTGGTTAGATTGCTCGGGATGTGCTTGCAATCCCAATAATCACTATTCCATCGGAGTCAGCTTTCAGCACAGGAGGACGAGTGTTGAGTAACTTTAGGAGTTCTTTAGGAATCGGTACAGCTGAAGTACTCATTTGTGCCCAGAGTTGGATGAAAGATGCAGC
Source organism: Pinguicula primuliflora (assembly GCA_025802335.1). NCBI lineage: Eukaryota > Viridiplantae > Streptophyta > Magnoliopsida > Lamiales > Lentibulariaceae > Pinguicula > Pinguicula primuliflora. Next base: position 344 of record JAOYMZ010066894.1, read on the forward strand.
TATGACCGATCTTAGACCTCCTTCTTCTGATATGAGTGCTCAGTTTGAGGCTGAGGATAGTGAGTTGAAGGATGATGCAGGGACTGAAGATCCTACAGCGATCACCATATATGAAGGTAATAGATTTCAGAATATATTATAAATATAAATCATCGATATCTTATATTTTATAACCTAATGTCTTATAACTCTTGACGTATATTTTATACTTTATGTAGAGTTCTTGCAAGATCCGATGAGTTTTCTCAACGAAATAAGATGAAGGATTGCTAATGTTGAGAACTTGAACTTGTGGTTTGTATGGTTCACTGCTTGTGGTCAGGCTTGTGATTTGTGTATTGTGGACTTGTTGATGTTGGACTATATGGGTTGAACTTGAATTGTTGATGTGCTATTGATGTTGAACTTGAATTGTGGACTTGTTGAAGTTGGACTTGAGGTGTGGACTAGTTGATGTTGGTTGTTAAACTTGGTAATGAGGTGTGTGAAGTGGAAGGTTGGATTGACGTTGATACATGAATTGTTGATGGATTGTTTTGATGTAAACTTGTTTTTCATGTTTCAGTTGTGTCTTGAGTCCGCGTTTGATGCTTTAATTTTGATGAAAATGTTGATGCTTCAGTTTCTGCCAACATAGGATGCTTCTTGCTGAAAAAAGGGCACATTCTATCGGTATCGGTACCGTACTGGTACCGATTGTACCGGTACCGGTACCGGTTACAACACCAGTTCCGGTACCGGTACATTAAGCCACCGGTATCGGTACCGATAGGAATCGGTACCGACCGGTCCTGGTATCGGTCACGTTACCCAAAATGGGCACCGAATTATTATCGGTCCTATGGCAGACTAGTACCGAAATACCGGTTGGACAGTCCTACTTTCAGCATCCATTATTTTTTCCCTAGGTTTCTCACTATCAGGTGGGTTCACTAATCAAGGGTGTGAACCACAGAGTTATTTCTTCCTACTCCAAGAGCATGCAGGGATACTATCTCCATAAAGACCGGTTCCAGGATCGCGTAGAGATATTAGAAATATAGGGATTAGAGAATTAGGAAAGACACAAAAGTTATCATAACTTCTTTCACTGTCAATGAAATGAATTCTTTTTGGTGCAAAAAAAGCTTCCATTATTCGAGTCAACTGTTATTTTGAAGCCATTTGGCTGCATAACCGATGTTGTCTCCCACCATAGCTCCTAACCTTGCCAGTATGTTGGCTTTCCTTTCACCAAAACTAGGGCAGTTGTAGGTAGTGTTCATCTAGTGTTTCTTCCCTATGAATTCCAGCGAAACTAGAGCTTCATTGTAGTCCTGGTCCAGATGCGACTGGGGCTTCGCTGATTCTTTGTCCACTGAGATCACTGCGCAACAAAGTGTTCTGCTGTGATTATGATCAGATCCCATGACGGCTAAGGGAAGCAACTTCTGTACTCATGACAATCGGCCTTTCCTTTGCTAATTGGTGTTTCGAAGTTTATGGTAGCTGAAGAATGCTGAAGAAACACTAAGCCCCTATTACTGCTGCACTCTTGCATTGAGATAGCTTCTCGATTTTAGCAGTTGAGAAGAGATTGATGATAGCAATGGACACTTGGAACTTGGGAGAAGTTCATCTATTTCATGCATGTCTAGTTCTCTATGATCTCTACATGAGGTTAGCTAACCCTATAGAAGTAATGACAGAGATGGTTTCTGTTAGAAAACTGGTCCAACCTAAATCCAGGCTCGGGCCTCGTTTGCGCAGGTGTGTGTGTGTGAGCCAACTTAAATAGGTAGATGAGTGATAGATTGTAGTGCCACATTCCTATTTAAGTTGATTGACAATTGTTTCTCTAATCGGTATGGTACATATTCCAATACTCCCACTCAAGTCCAACTAGGTAAACCGTGTTGGACTTGGATAACAATGACCACACTGGGCCAAACCTCCATGGGCTCCCACCCATGGGTACAACACTCCGGAATCCCCTCCGGGAACAAACTTGAGCCTCAGATCGCCCGCTCTGATACCATGTTAGAAAACCGACCCAACCTAAATCCTGACTCGGGCCTCATTTGCGCAGGTGCGCGTGTGTGAGCCAACTTAAATAGGTGGATGTGGGCTACTCTCATTAAAACCTTGAGCCCAAGGTGATAGATTGTAGCATCACATTCCTATTTAAGTTGGTTGACAATTATTTCTCTAATCGGTAAGAGACATATTCCAATAGTTTCTATTATGACTTTAGTCCAGCCTGAACTTAAAAATAGTTTAAGTCGCGTTGTTCGTGTTGTTTGGCTGATTTGAAGACTTGGGTGTTTGCTATGGTGTAGGATTTATATGTGGTTGAATTGTTGTGAATTCACTTCAATATCTTGCATTTTGTGTACTTATTCCTCATAGCAGAGAATCAGTGTGATATAATTGTGTACCGTGTCAGGGGAAATAAGATGGATTTGCTGATGAAAACTTTGATGACAGAGGCATCACATAACATGGACAACAAGGATCAAGAATTCTATTATTAGAGTTGATGCTCGGGAAATAAGAATCAAGATAGATGACCCTTATTGTTTATGTTTTTCGAGTGTATCACGTGTTTGTTTCTATTCTAGTGCGGATATCGATTCAGGATGTGTTGAGTTTTGGTTCTTATTGATGAAATTTTCCACTGTAATCTCCATTTTTGATTGTTTACATGTAGTGATTCAGTGTATTATCGTTATGGAGTGTTTAAAACTTAAATACACGTGAGGGACATATTTGTCATTTACCGTTCATTTAATAGTTCTATCAAACACAATCAAATTCAAAGTAAACACATGGAATCAGTGGTGAAACCACATAGGTCTGAGGGGGCACGTGCCCCCTAAAAAACAAAAAAAAAACTAGTAAACAAATTTTGTAAAATTTGTAGAAAAATTGAAGGAGATAGAAGTTTGAGGAAGAAGATGAACAGTGCATTTTTTGTCCTCGATTTATACAATTATAATATTTTCCTTTTTATTCATATGTTAATTTATATATCTCATTTGTATTGCTTTTTTAGTAAGATACATTTCTATTGATACTATATTTTTTATATTGGGTTTTCTATGGGTAATTTTTTTCCTACTTAGAGTCGTTGAAAAAAATTAGCTAACGTTTTTGGGATCATCATGTTGAAATTTTTAGGAACCAGTTATAGAATTCGATTTCAGCAATATAAAAATGTAATGGGTTGTCGGGTGGAACAACAAGCGAGCTGTGCATTACGGCGGCAGCGAGCAGAAAATGATTGCGGCGACAAAAGAAGAAAGTCAGATAACATCGTGAAGATGGAAGAGGGGGACAATAGAAACAAAACCACAACCGAACTTCAAAAGAGTGATCGTTTTGTCACAGGTCTTTGAAAGTCTGGTACCACCTAGCCACCAAAATTAAGTCATATAATACTCATCGACCTTCGATAGAGCGGTACATTAAACTATGCTCCCTTGCCGAGAATTCTGGCTTCGCCACTGTATGGAACCTTAACTATTTCAATCAAAATCAAACGACAAAATGTATTTACTACATATGATGATGATACCGTTAACGCTCGCAATCTGAATCACACGCTAGAACATAAGTCGACAGTAAATGGACCCTTATTTTAATAACATACAACCAAACGGCATGTTTGTCAGCAAGCTGTAAATCCTCCATCGACATAAATGACTTGTCCTGTGATGTAAGAAGCCACGGGCATGCAGAGGAAAGCTATCAGTGGCGAGATCTCATTGAGTTCTCCAAAAGGACGCGTAGGATTCCGTGCAAATATTGGAGTATAGATATTTTCACCATTATCAACAGCTACCTAAACAAAAAATTGGAATATATTTAACTTGATCAAGTCCAACATTCTGTCCAAGACAACTACAATTTCGGAATATTGACATAAAAATAAATTCTAGGGTTAGCTTTGAATAAAACATCCAAACCTCAAGAGGAGCCACCATCTAGAACAGAGATTGCAAATAATTTAATCAGTGTCCAAGTATTTAGCAGTTTATTTCTTAATTGATAAGTCCACTTATTTCGTAGAATTAGTCAATGTTCCGTTTTAGTTTCAGTTGAGCAACAGATGACAGGAATGGTCTTCAAGAAAAATGTCCCAGTATTGGACACTCTGTCCATATGAGTTATAATCGTGACTGTCAGATCAAGATCATAAGTGAGTTAAATAATAGTGACCATAGAATCAAAATTCAACGGTCACGATTATAACTCAGCATATATCTGGACACATCAACCTGGACCAGAAAATTTCTCTGGTCTTCAAACTGTAAAACTATATAGCTATGTTCGGTTTATTTCAATAAAATAGGTTATTCTCTCAATTTTTCAAAGCCTATTTCTTCACATGAAGTGTATATAATTTTATGTATTACCTATTCTCTAACTTCTTTTGGGTCTATCATGAAAACAAAAAGAAAATTCATTGAAAAGGTTGGAAAGTTCTCTGCCTTTCACACGCTAAAGGTGGACTGGGATTAAGGTGACTCAAAGATTTCTGTACTGAGCTAGGTATGAAACTTTGGTGGCAATTCCGGAAGGGTACTTCCTTGTGGTCTAAGTTTATGGCCCAGAAATATTTCAGCAATTCTCTTCCAGTTACAGCCCCGTGCACCAATCAACACTCTCATATCTGGAGAACGCTCAACCAAATAAGGGACATAATGGTAACACATACCATGGATTACTGGTAAGGTTGACATTAGCTTCTGGTGTGATAAATGGATAGATGGAGATCCTATCATGCTAAGAACATCAGTTGAGCTTCCAGATCTTCAAATAAAGCATGTCACCTATGATGGTCAATGGGCAGAACGTCGTCTACGAGAGTTTATTCCCCATGATATTGTAACTGACATCCTAAACATCCCCTTATATAAAGACCAAGATATTTGCTTCTGGGAACCTGATGAGCAAAATTCTCCATCTCATCAGCATGGAACCTAGTAAGAAACAAATGTGAGGTGAAGCGCTACACACCATTGTGGCATCCCTCCATCTCAATCAAACTGAGTTCAGGAATAGAACTGCAAGGATCAATATGTTTTGGCATTGATAAATGGCTCACTTTCGCCGGAAATTCTCCCTGAAACCTATGGCCACACAAGTGCTGCTCCGGTATGGGACACGTTATCCCGCCAATTCTCGCCGAAAAATGCATCTCGAATCCTAAACTTGAAGAGGCAGTTACACACTCTGAAGCAAGGACCGAACCAAAGTTGTGCTGCCTTTCTCCAACAAGCCAAACTGCTCAGAGCTAAACTTTTTGCCGTCGGACATACAATGACGGACGACGATCTAATTGATTACATTGTCGGAGGACTCTCGTCGACTTTTCACATGTTCGTCCCACATATTTCTTTTGCACGACGTCAATCTAATCTGACAATGGAGGACTTTGAGAATGAACTGATTACCTTTGAATCGCTGATCACTATTCCGACTGTCGTAGAGCCAGATTTCGTCGCCTTATGGTCAACTAGTGACTCAATCGAGTACGGGGATCCTTGGTTCTTCGCGTCACGGGGCAGATATGGCAGTGGTCGTGGACGATTTGCCAGTAGAGGACGAAATAGCAGAAGCTTTGGTTGCGGCCGGTTCAATGGTGGAAACGGCGGTCGATCCTCACCTCAGGCGACGAATTTTCGTCCCTCTCCGTATCAGGGTTTCGTCCAGTCTCAGGCAGAGAGTTTTTCGGATGGGGGTTTCCAATCCCGTGATAAAACTGGGCTTCTTGGGCCAATCCTTAACTTGGGCCGTAGGTGGGTCGATTCCAGCCGAGGATTTGAGTCGGGCCGCGAAAACATTTATGGAAATGCTGGAAATGTTGGCCCAAATCACTCCATACAGGGCCGAAGACAGAACCGACAGATTGTAGGCCCAGACAACGTTAATTTTGGCAGTCCGAGCAGATCAACATATTCTTAAAGCAATATTAATCCATATGCGTGTCAGATTTGCGGAGGCAAGAGTCACACTGCTCTGGATTGCTTCAATCGTATGAATCACTCTTTTCAGGGCCGACATCCTCCGACAGAGCTCATGGCCATGGCTGCCCAGTCTTCTGCCTGTATCAGTTACCTTTTGTGTATAGTTAGTCATTTAGTTCATAATAATAATTTGCCTGTATCAGGATCTCGGTGTTTAGAATTTTGTGAAGCACGCCAACTAGGTAAGAGTACACAATTACCTTTTTCCTCTTCTGCACAATGTTCGTTATTATGTCATGTTTATCGATGATTTCTCTCGATTTTCTTAGTTATATCCCCTTGTTCATAAATCTGATGTTTTTAAATACGTCATTGAATTTAAAGCGCTAGTGGAAAATCAATTCTCTCGGAAAATCAAACAATTTCAAAGTGATGGTTGTGGTGAATACATGTCTACTGTTTTCAAATCTTTTTTGACCAAACATGGCATATTACATCGCATATCGTGTCCACATACATCGCAGCAAAACGGGGTGGCAGAGCAAAAGCATCGCCACCTCGCAGACATGAGTTTATGTCTGCTTGCTCGAGCTCACATACCACGAACATATTGGTCTGATACTATATTCACTGCCAACTACATTGTTAATAGGTTACCCACTGCACTTCTTAATTATGCCAGCCCATTTTTGCTACTCTATCGTACCTTACCTGATTATTCGTCATTTTGAGTCTTTATATGTGCATGTTATCCCCTACTTCGTCCTTATAACACCACCAAATTTATGTATCGTAGTAAAAAGTGTATTTTCTTAGGATATAGCACTCAATACAAAGGGTATAAATATTTTGAACCCGTAACTAAACGGGTCTACATATTCCGCAATGTCATTTTTGATGAGAGGACTTTTTCCGGTATGCCGTCTGGCCTTGACCCACCTGCTGCAGAGTTACCATCACCCACTGATGCGCCATCATCGGCCACTAACGTCTCATCTCGTGGTATGCCAGTAGGCCTTAACTCACCTGCTGTTACGTTACAGTTGGCAGATGGTATCGCATCAGTCTCCACTTCAGATGCATCACGTGACTCATCTGCTGACATGACAACCATTGATGAGCTCTCTCCCGAGGAGATAGGTGGTATGTCTCCGAGCCTTGACCCAACTGTAACTTCGGAATTGAGCTCATCTCTGGGACAGTCAGACAGTTCAGATCCATCCCTTGATAGTTCTGGCAGAGGATCTCGTTTACCCTCTTCTATTATTCCTCATAATTCGTCTCGTCTCGTCCCCTCACTCGTACTCAGACTGGATCGCTTAAGCCTATGTCATTTCTTAATTTTCATTTGTATTTTGCATCAAAGTATCCCGCATGTGCTCTAACTAGTATGCAGATTCCTCGAGAACCAACCACCTACCTACAGACCCAGGTCTCTCCTGAATGGCGTGCTACTATGAAAGATGAGTACGATGCATTAGTTGCCAACTCCACGTGGTCTCTATTCCCTCGACCGACAAATCACAATATTATTCGGAATAAGTGGGTGTATAAAATTAAAACCAAGTCTGATGGTTTTGTTGATCGGTATAAGGCTCGACTAGTAGCACGAGGTTTTGAGCAAATTTATGGCCTTGATTATGAGGAGACCTTCGGTCCCGTGATCAAACCATCCACTATTTGCCTGCTTCTATATCTATGAGTGCAGTTCAGTTGGTCAGTTCGTCAACATGACATCTCAAATGCTTTTCTCAATGGCATTCTTCTCGAGGAGGTGTACATGGAATAACCAGTCGGATTTGTCTCTTTCACTCATCCTGATTATGTATGTCGTCTGCATAAAGCTCTCTATGGTCTCAAGCAGGCTCCTCGTGCATGGTATGTCATCTTGTCCACCTGTCTCCTGGAGTATGGGTTCCAATGTTCTCAACTGGATACATCTCTCTTTACATTCCATCAGTCTGATGTGCGTATCTACATTCTTGTGTATGTTGATGATATCTTAGTGACTGGCACACACCGGGACATGATTGATGCACTAGTTCAGTACCTTGAGGCCAAGTTCAAACTTCGTGACATGGGAGAGCTAATATATTTCCTTGGAATGCAAGTAACTCGAGACAAGGAGTGTTAACATATTCGGCAGAGCAAGTATATTCTTGACCTATTAGAAAGAACACGGATGCTTGGTGCAAAGCCATGTCGGTCTCCCTTCTCTACTGACTCACGCAATAAAGATTCTCACGAGGATCCACTCTCTCCGGCCGAGATTACTCTATATCGCAGCACAGTGGGTGCTCTTCAGTATTGTACCCTTACTCGCCCAGAGATTGCATTTCCAGTTAATCAACTATGTCAACATCTTCAGCAACCTCTTTCATCTCACTGGCAGGCTGCTAAGCGTGTGCTTCGATATCTTAAAGGGTCAATTGATCATGGTCTGCTATTTACCAAAGCTACCTCACCTGACCTTCATCTTCAAGCCTTTTGTGATGCAGACTGGGACGGAGATCGTCATGATCGTCGTTCCACTTCAGGATTTGGTATCTTTCTTGGGTCCAACTTGATATCATGGACAGCCAAAAAGCAGACTGTGGTCGCTCGTTCCAGCACTGAAGCAGAATATCGTGCTTTAGCCCACACCACAGCTGACCTATACTGGATTCGAATGGTTCTCAAGGATCTTTGTGTCTATTTGCCTCATACACCCACAATTTGGTGTGACAACATGGGTGTCATGTCTCTAACCTCCAATCCTGTTTATCATGCCCGCACTAAATATATCGAGGTGGACTATCATTTCATTCGTGAGAAGGTTCTTAACAAGGACATCCAGCTCTCTTACATTCCCACCAAGGATCAGATTGCCGACATATTCACCAAAAGATTATGCACAACTCGTTTCTTGGAACTTCGGGAAAAGCTGGTGGTCTGTTCCTTACCCATCAGCTTGAGGGGAGGTGTTAAGGAAAGTCAGTTAACAAATCAAGAGATTCATTCAGTTGGCAAATCAAGGATTCAATCAAGGGATTCAAATCATTCAAATCACATAGATTACGATAACTATGTATGTAACTATGGTAAGATAATCCTTACCATCTAGGACTCCCTTTGCTAGGCTTTATATTGTAACACATGAGATGTACATGATTAACAAGAAATGTACAAGAGCTTTGTTGCCCTCTCTATTCCTTTCTCTGCAGTTCTTCACTCAACCTTGAATCTTCAAGTTTTTCTCATCTACAAATCTTCAACTTCGTTCATCATCCCTCTATAAAAATAAACCACTGGAGCTCATCAGACTAATGCTGTAGTAGCTTGTGCAACAACACTAGGCGGCGACAAGAAGGGATCTTTGTTGTTTGTTTTCTGTGCAAGTATTCAAGGATCATCCTTATACGCGTAATTAGTTGTTCTTCTACGGAGTTTGACACATTGCAAAGAACAAGGACATCAACATCTTCTCCTGGAGACCAGATCGCACCAGCTACATAGCGGACTAACGAGCAAGGACGCTGGACCATGAAGGCTCTTCCACAGGTTGAAAGAAATTAGAAATGAACTTACGCTTTTCTTTTCTTTTCTTTTCAGGTGTCTTAAGCACCAAAAGGTTCAAATTCAACAACAAAATCCTTAGCGAAATGGACACATGCATCCCAAGATTTCTTTGCCACGTCCCAGGCGCAACTCCCTCAAAGGACGGAAGAAATCCTTCAAAAGGTACATCTCAGTACTGCTGATCCGGTCCCTGATTGAGCCGACTTCACTCCTACAGCATGAGACAATCAATATCCCAATCCAGAGAATCCCAAAGTTTGAAGAGGCTGGAGCAACCTCTAGGGAAATGCACCTAGATAGGCACGCATGGGGGGTAGATACAATTACAAAGCATGTACAAAGAGGCAAGTCGGCTACCGTACTCTTTCTTTTTACCGGATTTTCCTCTACCCAGAAGTTTGCCGAAAAAGATTTTAATGAGGCGGGACGATTTACTCTCTCACCTAGATTGTTCGGACTGGGTAGGAGGTATCCTTATTTAAGTCCGGAACCTAAGATTTTAGGGCACCTAAAGAGCAGAACATCAATTTTTTTCTTAGGTTTTCCACATATCTACGTAAGTGCACATAGCCCATACTCCAGTTCTTTCATCGTACAAGCCAGGGTTTTAGATCATATTTTCACGATCCTAAGTCTTAGGTCTATTTGAGGAGTCACGCCACAAGCTCAACTCATGTACAGATGTTTCAATTAATGGAATGAATATTTTTTCGGGGAAAAAAAATATGTATCACCTCAACGAGTTTTGTTTTGACAAGCCCTGGCGCAACTGAGTTCACTCTAATATGATCTTTGGCCCATTCTTGAGCGAAACTCCTTGTCAGTTGATCAGTTGCTCCTGCCCATGAAAGATCAAAACTAAAACCATGCTTAACTTTTATAATCGAAATATTATTCCAAACGAAAATCCAAAATTATGTGAAAGATGGTATTTCCATCCATTGACAAAATGAGGTCTCCATCCCGTGATGGGAAAATGCCTTTTTTGATCCATTAACCCGTCAAATGTAATTCCCACGAGTTGGCCTAGTAATAGAGAATGTGGACTTAAGATTCTAAAAAAAGTTCAGGCTATTACCATCATCTATTGCCAAAATATATATGAGACCAAATGCCTCATTGTTCAGTGAGATTCCAACAGTTCGTTGTCAGGAATTTATAAAATTCTAAAAAAGGACTAGTTGAGCGTAAAAAAAGAATTTTTAAAATTCTTGGCAATGAATTCGTCGAAATTTCGCCCGAGCATGAGATCTTTAATATACTATATGTAAGATTTCTCTCAATTCTGATAATACGAAGTGACAATAAATTGAAATTGTATTGTCCGATATAATAGTGCAAAAGGTGATATGTGGTGTTTAGGATAAATGTGGCCGATAATTCTCTCCTAGAAATATTTGTGTTGCTTTCTTCTTAACTTATACTGTTAGGCACCTACCAAAAGGTTGCTCCACTTTACCTTTGCAAGCTGAGTACAACGCGAGTTCTGGAAGAGCCATTCTCCCTGCAACGGAGGATATAAAGACGATACTGCCCCTACCCGAGGCTTTCAACAATGGGTGTGCCGCCTGACAGAGATGATAAGGGACCTCTAAATTTGTTCCAGTTACAAGTGAGAAGTCTTCTGGAGTGTATTCTACGGTTGGCTTTGAGAAAACTGCCGCTACATTATTGATCTGATTGGAAGTGCCATCAAATAAGGATTTTTTATAAATTTAATAAATTTCAATGCATATAAAACACACCAAAGTGTTTGGAACAATTAATCATTTATTATCTTTTTTCAAAACTTGACAAATCTATGAATATAAACTCAAAAAATTGTGTTGAGTTATGCATCACAATTATGATAATTAATAACCAAATTATAAAATCCACAATAAATGTGCCCACTTTGATACACGATATTATGATTCTGATTGCGACAATGAAAGTGATATTATGGTTCTAGCAACTTTATTATTGGAAGAAAGAAATTTTATGGTCCAGAATCTTACAACCAGATTAATGATATTAGGTTTAGAATTGTAATTGTGATCCTTAATTCACAACACTTGGATGGTCAGTGAAATTTTTTTATATAAATTGGGCCGGCTCTAAACGCGAGTCAACGGCCGTCCGACCCATCACACTCGGGTCAACGGGCTTAGAATAAATCGAGCCCAGGGACAACTGGGTCTCGTGTATGCAGGTGTGCGTGCGGAGGTTAAGTTGGTAGGAATGTGGGTGTCACCATTAAAACCTTAGGCCCAAGGTGATAGATTCTCCCCACAATTCCTATTTATACTAATAAATCTTAGTTCTCCTAACCGGTATGGGACAATTATCCCTTTATATATCTTTAACACTCCCCCTCAAGCGCCCGACTAGGCAAGCCCTGTCGGATTTGAACACCACACACCAAAGAAGAGCGGAAGCGTATACAGGCCATTCGATCGTTAGACCATTATTGGCTCCGAGACCATGATAAAAGTTTTATATAAACTAGGTCGGCTCTAAACGCGAGTCAACGGGCCGCCCGGCCCATCACACTCGGGTCAACGGGCTTTGAATAAATCGAGCCCAATGACAACTGGGTCTCGTGTATGCAGGTGTGCGTGCGGGGTTAAGTTGGTAGGAATGTGGGTGTCACCATTAAAACCTTGAGCCCAAGGTGATAGGTTCTCCCC
>JAOYMZ010066905.1:0-12521 GCA_025802335.1 Pinguicula primuliflora
AGACCGGGCCGGGCGGCGGCGGCGGCGGCGCGCGAGGGCATGGCCCATTTCCTCACAATACTTTACAACCCACTTGTAGGTAAAAGTATTTATACCCTTCCCCACTTTCTTCTCAAACCAATGTGGGACAAAAGTCTCTTCAACTTCTTCATTTAATGCCCTTCAAGACATTTCTCCAACAGTTACCTGCGATAAGCGTGGAGGATTGGGGCCGAGAACTTGAGTTCTGCCTGATGTGAAGAAACGATGGAGAAGAAGGTTGCGGAGGCGGAGGAATCGGGATGAGAAATTAGGCAAACAAGATAATCGGAGGAAAGGTGATTAGTCTTGTAAATATGTACACTTTTGGGATTTTTAAATAAAAAACAAAAATTTACCTATAAAAAAAAGATGATAATGATCTTAATCGTTGGATCACACCATTCAAATATTAAAATTACAATTTAGTACTGTAATCATTTGTTCACTTCTATTCAAAATGGAATATTTACACAATTCAAAGCTAGAAAGTAATGGCTAAGGTTTTTAGATTTTACTTGTCAATCTTCACAAAATCGTGTAACTTTCGAATGTTTATATAATGAAATCCTTTTCTTATAAAAAAAAATTGTAATCGTCAAAATTGTGGTCCTTCAGCTGTATTGAGGAGATATTCAATTGTATATGTCTTCGATTGTTTTTGCCATTTTTTCTATTAAAAAAAGGAAGATGGTAAGTGATCAGTCACTTAAAAAACACTATTTTTATTTATTTATTATTAAACATGTTTTTCTTACAAAATTCTAAACCCCAATAAACTCTAAATGGTACACCTTATTAATGAATAGTAATTAATATTACAGTGGCTCCATCATCGAAATACTAAGACCCTAAACACTAAATCTTAAATACTAAACCCTAAACTAAAAACTAAACTCTAAACTTATATACAATAAATACTACTCTATAAAAATGCTAATCAATATTATGACGCATTTGTCAACGAAAAATTAAAGTCCTGAATGCTAAAACCTAAACTAAATTTCTAAACCCGAAAAACTAGTAACCTTAAATATTATACCCTATTAAAAATGCTAATATTACGGTGGGTTCGCCACCACAAAACTATATTCCTAAACTCTATAAATCTTAGATGTTAAATCTTGTTTAAAAATAATAATTAATACTATGGTTGCGAAGCTGTCAATCCTAAACATATAGATTTTAAACCCTAAACAATATAAGATCATTACAATAATTAATTAATATTAATATAATTATTAATTAATATTTTTTTAATGAGACATTTTTTGATAGTATTATTCTAAAACAAAGTAAATATATTCCTAATTTAATGATGTCACACTTTCTTATACGTTTTTCTGTGTCTTAAATCTTAGCTTCAAGACGTGGTATTTGGCGTCACCCTCTCCCAGGCTTCCTTGCGGGTGCCTAATCCGCTTGTGTACATGCCTAGGTCGCCTAGGCCATGGGCTGTTAAGCCACCCAAGGTTCGTTTAAGGACCACCAAACACGCCCGCACAATGCTTTTTACGGTTTCAAATCCGATGATACAAGGTAGATTAAAAAAAAGTGATATAGTGGTAATACTAGTGTATTGCAATACAGAAACTTATGAAAGGAAATAAAGCCTAATATATTAGTATATTCCATTAGTCAATAATGGCGACATGTTCAATCTTCAAAGGACTAAAGCCTACAATTTGGTCATTTGTGATAGGTTAGTCAGAACAGATTTTATCAAAGTACACTTACCAGCGAAGTTTAGGAATCTATTTTCCCATGTTTTGAGCTTGGCTTCCATCTGCGTGATCACACATTCCCACATCCTTACACGTCCTGGGTTATCTCCAAGTGGTAATCCCAGGTACTTGCAAGGTAAGGAGCTCTGTTGGCAGCTGAGAATTGTTGCATACTCACTCATTTGTGTAATTGTAATATTGATGCCAAATAATTCGCTTTTGGAGAAGTTCACTCCTAGGCAAGAAATCAGCTCAAAGACTTGCAGCAACCCTTTCAGAAATCTTGCTCCTTCTGTCGATCCTTCCATCAGAATTAAGGTATCATCCGCATATTGTAGATGTGAGACCACAATCCTTCCCACAGTTGCCCCCTTCAACCTTCCTATTGAACCAACCTTGCTAAGCATCAGATGGAGACCTTCACTATCAGTAGAAATAATAGGGATGATAAAGGGTCCCCTTGTCCCAGCCCTCATTACAGTTTAAATTCCCCTGTGCTTGCACCATTGATAAGAACTGCAGCTTTAGCAGTAGATACACACTGCTGCATCCATGTCTTCCATGTATCCCTAAATCCAGTTTATTCTAACATATGCTGCAAGAACCTCCAATTTATGGTATCAAAGGCTTTCCTGAAATCCAGCTTGAATAAAAGCAGTGGCTTTTTGTTGCGTTTGTATGTGTGGATTACTTCATTGGCTAATAGAACGCCATCTAAAATCTGTCTCCCTCTCAGAAAACCTGTTTGCTCCTTTGATATCACTTTCCCAATAACCTGCTTAAGCCACGAGGATAGTATTTTTGCTAATAGAAATGCTGATTAAAAGCTCTCCACTTGGGATGCTTGTCCAACAATATGGTCAATGGCAATTTAGTCACATTTTTTGCATAATGTTTTGTGGTCAAAATTTAAGGTTTAATATTTTATTTCAAGTTGACGGTACGCGAGCATATTTCTTTTGGTCTTATTTGATGTGAATTCAGTTTCAACAATAATTGCCGAGATCTCCAAAATCTTGTGCAACATTTGCACGTGTGATATGCAATTCTATACACATTTTTGAGTCACAAGGGATGAGATAAAAGTTAGACAATTCGGGCAAAGTCCAACAATCACCAAAAAGATGTCTTACAATTTTTGGGAAAGAAGACAAAATGACGGACCAGTCCCTTGCAACTCTTGTATCTCATGAAATACTTGGAGGGAGGTGCTGTAATTTGACAGGAAGGAAGCCCTGAAGACCTCTAGAACTTTCATTTACATACAATCCATTGGAGGCGGCGAGAGTGGAGATTTGAGTGATTTGAGCAGAAGCGGTCTTACGGTGTTCTGGCGGAGCGATTCTTGATCTTGCTGATTTCAACGGACCTGATGGCTTTGTCTTGCGGTTCTTTTGTGGTTATCTTAGCTCATGCTTCAAGCATGAGCTAAATCTTTAGCCTTGAGGCTCGATTGAACCGAGTTATATTACTTGTGATGTAGTTTTTATGGATCATTTGCACAATACTTGCTGTTTTGAATGAATGTGTACTGTTTTGTTAATCTTGAGTTATTTTGGCCAGAGTATCTTGAGGTTATCTTGGTGATTTACACTTTTTGAGGAATCATCTGTGTAAATTTGACATTAGGCACATTTACATTGTCGTCCGTGAGGTATTACCCCCAACTTGCCTCTATGTTGGGTAGGTTGGCTCGTAACTTAGACATAGTGCGAGCCATACATGGGTTTTGTGGTTCTATAGTAGCAAGGGTTGGGAATTTGGTACGTAAAAGTGACCATTAGGAATGTAGTAAGGCAACATACTGTAGCCTTGAGTCATCTCTCCACATTGTGTTTTATCTTCATTTCTACTGCTTGTCTGGTTTGAGTGTAGGACAATATTTGAACTACTCTTGCATAGCTTTCATTTACATTCGGTTTCATTACATTTTGTTTAGTAATTTAGAAAATACAACCAATTGAAGTTTCGGTTACAATGTTACAAGTTATGAATTTCAGCGTATTAGGCTCACTCCTTGTGAGAAATGACCTTTGCTCACTAGCAAAGTACTACTTGAGATCGTGTATACTTGCACGCATCAAGTTTTTGGTGTCGTTGTTGGGGAGTAACTGCCCCTTACATGCTTTAGTTTGCAACAACATTTCATTATTAATTGTTTTTACTTTTCTTTGTTTTTAGTTTGTCTCACATGTATGAGATAGTCACTTGGTGCATCTCATAACACACTTGATCAGAGACCGAGTACAGACCTGAGAGCTTGGAGGTGAGCTCAAAGAGTTATCTAAATACGCAAGAGGCTGTTGAGGAAGAAGCAAAGTTAGTCATGGAAAACCATAATCAAGGTCTCTTGATGATGACCTTCCTGTTGAGGCATTTCCTATGCCAGCAGCTTCCGAAGTTGCCCCATCTATTTGAAGGCCAGTCATTTAAGCTTATAGCTTTGAGCTAAGGCCAGCAACCATACAATGATGCAATCCCATACAATATTTGGAGGTTCTGGGCAAGTAATCCGTGCGCACAAATTGATGCCTTCTCAGAGATTTGTGACACTATGAAGATTAATGGACTGGACCAAGAAGCCATTCGGTTGAGATTGTTTCCCTTTTCCTTAAGAGACAAAGCTAGGGATTGGCTTTATAGCGTACCCCTGATAGCATCCAAACATGGGAGGATTTGAGAAGAGCTTTCTTGACACATTTCTTTCCAACTTCTTGAACAGCAAGGATCATGAACGAGATTCAGTCATTTAGATTGAGGGATCAGGAAAATATTTATGAGGCATGGGAGAGATTCAAAGGTTTGCTGAGAAACTGTCCAAATCATGGCTTGCAAAACTGGAGACAAATCCAAGCCTTCTATTTTGGATTGGAGCATAATACCTGAAGGGATTTGGACATCGCAACTAAGGGGACTTTCATGCAAAAGAGCTATAACCAAGCTCATGTTTTGTTGGAAACCTTGGCTCAAAACTGATATAAGTGACCGATTGATAAGACTCCAGGGAGAGGAGCGCCTCAATTTTAAGGAGATAACAGGATTGATGCATTCGCTGCAGCTGTGAAGGAGATGTCAACCAAGTTTGATCAATTGATGCCAAGTTCAAAATTTCAGCAACCCCCTCAAGCATATGCAGTTCCAACTCCATCTTGTGAGATTTGTGGAGGTGGTCACCATTTTAGTAGCTATAATGAGTCACCTCAAATGGACATGGAGTAACTCAATTATATTCAGAATCAGAAATGGCAGCAAGGATGCTACCAAGGGCAGCAAGGAGGTATCCAGGGCAACAAGGTGGTTACCAGAACAACTTTAGGAAGAATGATCCTCCTGGTTAGAGTTGGAGTAACCCTCAAAGTGCTTTAAACTCTCATTTGCCAAGGCCACCTCCTGTGTGCAAAATCAACAAACTTCAAGCACAGCCAGGAGCAGTGAGAATGATCTCATTTATGCTCTATAAGAGAAATCTCAGAAGCACACAGCCACTTTGGAAAAGTTAGACAAGAATCAAGACATTCTAACACAGCTTGCTCAAGCTAATGTAAATTCATGGTGGAAACCAGAGCTGAACTCAAAGGTCAGCAAGCAGCTATTCAGAGTCAGCAAGTCACATTGCAGAAGTCAAAGAATACTATTGGTCAGTTGGCTTCTCAAATGCAAGAAAGACAAAAGGGCACTCTACCAAGCTTGACTGAAAATAATCTGAGGGAGAGTTGCAAGACTATCATTTTGAGGTCTAGCAAGGAGCTTGAAGAACCCGCACTTCCACCATCAATGATTGTGCCATCAAAGACCAAAGAGGAAGAGATTGAAGAAGAAGCCAACATGAAGCTGAAAACCAAGCAGATGCAAAAGAAGAAGGAAAAGTGTGAGCAACCTGAGCGCACTGTTGAGATTATGAGACATCTGCCCTACCCACAATGGTTCCAAAAGGAGCATCTAGAGCAGCAATTCAAAAAGTTCACAAATGTATTCAAACAACTGCAGATCAATTTTCCTTTTGTTGAGGCATTGGAGAAGATGCCTATCTATGCCAAATTCATGAAAGACATCCTCACTTACAAGAGGAGAATTGATGATGAAGGGACCAAACCCCTTACTGTCGAGTGCTCAACCATTCTAAGTAAGCAAATTCCTCCTAAATTAGCTCCAGAGAGCTTCACAGTTCTTAGCACCATTGGAGATCAAACATTTGATAGAGCTTTATGTGATCTCGGAGCAAGCAACAATCTGATGCCATATTCTATCTCGCAAAGAATTGGTGTTGGAGAACCTCAAGCCACTGGAATCACAATTCAACTCGCTGACAAGTCCCTGAAAAGGCCAAGAGGCATTGTAGAGGATGTTCTTGTTAAAGTTGATAAGTTCATATTTCCTGTTGATTTTGTTATCTTAGATACGGTGGAGGACCAGGGCATCCATATTATTCTTAGAAGACCATTTTTAAGGACAAGGGAGCCCTAAGACATGAAGAAAGGTGAGTTGAAGCTGCTGATAGAGGATGACGAAGTGTGCTTCAATATTTATCCCTCAATGAAGATGCCCGTGGGTCAATACCGAAAATGAGCAACGCCATGCCATTGAAACTTGCCAGCAAGCATTGTCTGAAGAGTTGGGGTGCATCCAGATCCCCTAGATTCATTATCAGCGACATTGAAACTAGCCAGCAAGCACTATCTTGATTGCATCTCTGGTAGTTATGATTGATCATATGCTTGAGGACAAGCATAATCTAACTGTGGGGTAGTTGATAACCTCACATTCCATATGTTTTTGAGCATATTTAACTTAGTACTTTTCATTAAAACATGCCCTAATCACTTATCTATGGTTTGATTTGTACTTATTTCTATATTTTAGGACTTGTGCAACATTTGGACGTGTGATATGCAATTCTATATACATTTTGGAGTAACATAGGCCAAGGAGACAAAAACTACACAATTCGGGCAAAGTCCAACAACCACCAAAAAGATGTTTTACCATTTTTTTGGAAAGAAGACAAAATGACGGACCAGCCCCTTGCCACTCTTGTATCTCACAAAATACATGGATGGCGGTGCTGTAATTTGTCAGGAAGGAAGTCTTAGAAGTCCTCTGCAACTTTCATTGTTACAAACCACCCATTCGAGGTGGCGAGAGTGGAGATTCAGGTGATTTGAGCAGAAGTGGTCTTGCGGTATTCCGACAGAGCGATTCTTGATCTTGCTGATTTCAACGGACCTGATGGCTTTGTCTTGCGGTTCTTTTATGGTTATCTTGGCTCATGCTTGAGGCTCGGTTGAGCCGAGTTATGTTGCTTTTGATGTAGTTTTTATGGAACATTTGCACAATACTTACTGTTTTGAATGAATGTGTACTGTTTCGTTAAGTTTGAGTTATTTTGGCCGAAGTATCTTGAGTTTATCTTGGTGATTTACACTTTTTGGAAATCATATGTGTAAGTTTGACATTAGGCACATTCACACCGCCGTCCTTGGGGTATTATCCCTAAATTGCGGTGCCATGTACAAGGAACTGTCCTCATTGTGATCTTAAGTTCACCACATTGCCATCCTTGGAATATTACCCCTAACTTGCCTCTATGTTGGGCAGACTGGCACGTAACTTTGCCATAGTGCGAGACATACATGAGTTCTGTGGTTCTACAGTAGCAAGGGTTAGACATTTGGTACATAAAAGTGATCATTAGCAGTGTAGCAAGGCAACATCCGTAGCATTGAGTCATCTCTCCACATTGTGCTTTATCTCCATTTCTATTGCTTCTCTGGTTTGAGTGTAGTGACAATATTTGAACTGCTCTTGCATAGCTTTCATTTACATTCGGTTTCATTACATTATGTTTAGTAATTTAGAAAATACAAACAATTGAAGTTTCAGTTACAATGTTACAAGTTATGAATTTAAGCATGTATTAGGCTTACTCCTTATGGGAAATAACCTTTGCTCAATAGCAAAGTTCTACTTGAGACAGTGTATACTTGCACGCACTTTATAAGCGTCATCCACTCGAATTAATCTTCCCACCTTATTACCAATGCATTCAAATATACTTTGCGTCCAAGCATTCAAAGGTAGTTCATACACCTTTATCCACTCCAGATGCTCTTTCTGCACATTACCATCATGCCAGTTTTCTTCCTTTTGTATCCATTTATCACACCAATCCTTATTCATACCAAACAAATTTGACAATTCTGTACCTTCTGTATCTTTAATGAAGACTTGATCAGCTCCCATTTCACATAACTTCAGCCTTTTATACCCACATTTTCTCAGTTCGTATTGTAGTTGTTGACCAACTTCAGGATTCTTCAATGTCACCACCCAACTATGTCTCAATCATTCAGCATCTTGTCCCACTGTTTTCATAGCCAAGTCGTGACCTCCAAATCCTGAATTTTTTTTACTACTTCCGTTACCATTCATATCTTTCAACCCTTCCACCTTCTTCCTAATAACCATATCCTTATAACAGTTCTCAAACCCTACCCTATCTGCAAACATTCTCCTTTAGGCACATGCTTCTGAAGCATTGTTCTATGCTTTGCCTTTACCTTTTTGTCACCTTTCCCAAATCTGGCCTCATTAACTTTCAGCTTAAAAGTACCAACCCAAATATTTGCCATATCCAATTCCAACTTACAAGAAAACATGTCTAGTTTCAGGAGTTTATGCAAAATGCACTAGGAGAGAGAACACGATTATGATGCTGTTGACGAAGAACGCTCTCTTTTCCTGCTCGAGTAGGTGCGATTCGCCGGTATTTCTCTATCTACAGGGCTCCAGTAGTGGCGCGAAAGAAAATTACTACCTTACTACGGAAATTCTTATGGGGTGGTAAGGTAGAGGGGCCTCACCGCATCAGCTAGCTTAGTTGGAAGGATGTATGTCATCCAATTGAGAGAGGAGGTTTGGGAATTAAATCCCTTGAAGCCTTTAACTTGGCCTTACTAGCAAAGTGGGGGTTTAGAATGTTAAAACTAGACAATTCGTATCTATGGTAGACAATTCTGGACAGTATTTATGGGGATTCTCTAGTTCCTAATCATATGTTGTCATCTACTCGTCCTTTGGATAGATAAGCCTCAAAGTTGTGTGATTTGAGAAACAACATCATCACAGACTGCTAGTTTAAGGCTAATTTCAGAAGGAATATGGGTATTGATGATCAAACATTATTTTGGATGGATAGGTGGTTTGGGTAATCCAGTTTTGATACAAGATTCCCGGAGCTATATGCTGCAGTTGCTGACAAGCATATCACAGTATCGCAAAAGGGGCAATACACGAGTCAATGGAACTGGATATGGATATGGAATGGAAACTGTGGAGATCAGGAAATCGTGCAACTATCCATACTAAGTGCGGAATTATCAGGCCTACCTAGCCCGACACTTGAAAGCTAATACATGAGAATGGGTGGGCTCGGTGGAACAGAAATACTCAACAAAGCAATCATATAATCAACTAATGCAGAATGGGTGGAATACACAGGTAAACAATTATGAAGCACATAGAGCTTGGAATAAGCTCACATCTTCCAAGATATCCTTCTTTGTGTGGCGCCTTCTTCATCAACGCTTTCCTACAAGGCAGAATCTCCAGCGCAGGGGTATGCAACTTGCCGTCACAGCATATCCCCTCTGCAATGAAGATGAAGAAACTGAAATTCATCTATTCTAGGACTGTGGAAATGTCAAACGACTATTATCTACTCTATATGCCTGGTTAGACAACGGACAGCAGCTCACGAGCCATAGTGCAGACAACGATGCTTTGAAGTGCCACATGCATATTCGCCACCCGCCATGATCTTCTAGCTACTTGAAGGCTATATGGCAAATTGCCATACGGCATGTCGGGAAAGGGCGCAACGAGGTGGTTTTTCAACAAGAACCATGAAAATCAGAAGATATCCTAGAATGAGTCAAGTTACAAACCTGGCACTGCTTTCGACTGAGAGACACGATAAGCTCACCGTATACCTATGCTGATTGGAGCCGCGAGCACAAACTCTGCCTCAGGACCCTTGGAGCAACGAGATTTGGGTGAATTCGAACTGGTGAAGACGATATGCCGACAAACTCTCGCAACTTGGGGATTTCTGGAGACATGTTCGAATGATGGTGTATTAAATCGTTACACCTGAGTAGTCGCTATTAATAAGCGCAACATTGTAAAATGTAAATATTTACAGAAGTTATAGCAGGTTTACTTAGTCAAAAAAAGTGTTTTATTGCGCGTAAAAATTGCGTAATGTACAAAATCATTATTTGGGGCTACCCTGCACATCAAGCATCTCACTATAAACTACTCATTCGTTTTATAATTTGCTTGATCTCTGCGTTCCATTTGAATCAATACATTCAAATGCTCTTCGAACATGTCGATCCCAAGTGCTTTCGCGAGAAGTATTATTTCTCGAGCTTCCTCTAATAAACTGGACTCGTCTTCTAGTTGATCCAAATGTTCGCACACTTGCAATTTTGACAATGATTTTTGTCTATGCTGTCGCATCTTCTCGATTCATCATCCTGACATTATCGTGCCTTTAATTTATGCTCGATAATTGTTGTCGGGTTTTTATTCTGGTCAACTAATCTGAAATGGATGAGCTTATTGGTATCACTGTGTGTTGGACGTTTCAATTTATTACTCCTCCTGCCAACCTTTATCCTTAAAGCTTCTTTGGTTGTGACGAACGTACATTGATCTATATCCACTCAATTAAATAATATCGGTGTGCGCTCCACCAGATCTTCAATTACCAATTCCTTCTGCATTTCTTCTGTGTGTGTAGAGAGTGTCTTAATTGCTTCTCCGGTCACCTGATCTGGCATCGGAATGCCCTTCCCCATGATTCCCAGTAATCTTTTGGTGTAGCCTGCAACTGAATTCGTGCTATACAATTCTATGATTTTGATCAATTTGTTAAGCTCCTTCCCCGTGCTGTCCAGTTCGATGTTGTCCCTGTTATTGCTGAACTGAGAAACACATTCATTGCTTTAGTGTGATGGAACTAGATCCATTGGATCTGATGCTTTTCAAGTTTCAGAAGCAGTGTCCTGGATATCCTCAATCATTTTTGCAGAATTTATTTGCAGTTTCAGAAGCAGTGTCCTGGATATCCTCCATCATTTTTGCAAAATTTATTTGCTGAATATGTTGTAGGCTAGCTTCATGCTTCCCTGATCCTCCTTCCATTTTAGCTGTTGGGTCGTTGTCATGGCGTGTTGGGGTCAATTGAGGACATTCCTCAGCTTCCTTGCTAAATGCTACTTCATTCTGCAGCACCTGAGTTTTCCAAGTTTTTCTGCCACTAATCAAGATCCCCTTTGTTTCTTCTTCCAGTATTACATCAAACTTTTCTTCTCCAGAATTTATCCTCAATCTGGTATAGATGCTACTATTGGAGGTTGTCAATAGCATCACCCTAGCATATTGCATTTCTATCCTGCTACACGTTCGATCATCCATCTTCATCACTATTCCTAATCGTGCTGCTACCTCGTGGAAAAACTCCTCATGCCAACAATAGAGCGGAGTTCCACGGATTCTCACCCATGTTGGCCGAACTAGCCTCCCATTCAGCAATTTCCATGGCCTTAGATTATGTACGCATAACGATCGGATGACAACTTCATCGCTAATTAGGCGGATTTTATCCTTCTCACAAGCCAATTTGAGCAACACTTCTCCTCCCTCAAGGTGAATCACCGTGCCACCAGCATCATTGTGTTCCTGCAATATTTTGGTCATAAAACTGGTGTGGTAGAGGATCTCTTGGCAGATGCAGATTTCCAGCCTTCTGCCCCTGGTTTGAGGCAAGTTCTTGCTGATCTTTAGGTCGATTTTCTATACTTTTTTGCCTGGTTGTCATGCAAAGCTCGCATAGAGCTTGCAAGTTCGTCTTCATATTCTGTTTAGCCTTCCAATCAGCTCCTGAACATCGATAGATTTCTCAAACCTGATGAATCCATAGTGTTTTCCTTGGAAAACTATCCTTGACAATGTATGTGCATCCCTCAACGGCCCATAATGTTCAAAGAAACACCACAAATCCTTCACCGTCCAGGCAGGAGGGAAGTTAGCTATGTATAGAGATGTTATAGCATTCTGCAGATATTCTATTGCGGGAGGCAATCTTCTAGCGATCATGTTCATCTCCAAGGTCTTGCATCGGCTGACTCTTTCCCAGGGGTTCTCGTTTAGTTAAGGATGCAGTATGCTAGTTTGTGGGTGGGGTAGATCTGGCGCCAGTGACTGCACTGGCGCAATCATGGCCATATGACCGCTTTTGCTGGAGTTGGCGGTGGCAATTAGACTAGGGCAACGGGAGGATTTTCTCTCATCTTATATTATATGCAACAATATTCCCTTCACAAAATTGATAAAGCGCACGGGAAACACTTATAGGAAGCATACAATGTCTGAAGTGTCACCAGCACATGCAAAATTATTACTTGTATTTTGTGCAGTCTCCCGTGAGTTATATCAGCACTCCTCCCTTCCCTTAAGAGCAAACTAGATTTTATAGAAGTAAGGCATGTATTTCTCAATTAAAATTTATAAAAATAATAATAATTAAAAACTGTTACCACTACTCAAGTCCACCATAGCAAAATTTTATACGGCACGCCGTATAGCACAAGACACTTGCACGACATTATGTGTGCCAGCACCACATTGGCCAACCCAAAGTCTTTTTCTCTCCATCGAGAATAGCTTGCATCAGATTCATCCGGGGCTTTCGCCTCCCCGGTGATGAACTCGTAT
>JAOYMZ010066916.1:0-12520 GCA_025802335.1 Pinguicula primuliflora
CATGACAACAGATATGGATAATTATTCAAGTTCCTTTTTATCATGTGAATAGTGTTTTGTTTCTTCGTGACTTTATGCTTCAACGGTGGAAGTTTACTTTTTGAGTTTATATCAAAACTCCTCTTCCCACCTCCTTACAGTTTTACGGACCGTGGCTGAAGCAAGAAATTTGCCGGGGGTGATTACTTGCTTGGACTGTTATCTTGAGCTTATTGCTTTTTTTTAGCTTATTGCTTATTGACTCAAGTGGGTTAACAATATTTGAGTGGTTTAGGTTTGGTAGCTTATCTTTCTCTATTGTTTGAATTGTTTGTTCACTGCGGTTGGTTGCTAGAAAATTTTTTCCTCGCTTATGAGAGTTTTTTTGTATAGGTAAAGGTATGGAACCCTGTACCTCCACATTGGAAGGTACTCATCTCACCAGTTGAATTACTTGGGTTTGATCGATTATGAGAAATGTTGAGTGGAACAAATATGGGAAATGTTAATGATCCCATTGTTTACAAGATTGTTTTCGTATTAATCCATTTTTCTTGAAAGCTCATGTTCTAAAATACACATTTTCTTTACACCGTCGTATTCGCACACCCGTGGCTTCAGCCACGGGCAATTTACTAGTTGTCATTAAAAGTAGAAGTGGAAAAAAAAGTAGCCTCCTACCTACTTCTCAAAAAATTAGAATCTGACTTCAAAAATAGGAGAACGGCTACTAAATTGCAGTCTCGTCGCCGCTAATGGCTACTCTTCGGCTGGAAACGGCTACTTCTTTTGCTCCCAGTGCTCGTATCAGTCTGCCAACGGTCCCAGTGCCCTCCTATTTTGGCCCCAATGGAGGTAGACTCCGGTAATGGGGTTGAGGGAAAGACGAGTCCCGACCTCCCAGGCGCGTGCATCCCCAATGTTGGTGCGTCTGACCTCGGTCATACTAGCCCTCCCCAGCAGTCCAATGGCTCCGTACAGAGCAAACCCCTATCCTTTAAGGAAAAGTTTTTGCAGAGTCTGAAGGTAGTAAATCCCCAGGCCTTCTTCCCCGGCCTCCACGCCCAGACTATCAGCCTGGAAGAGGGCGACGTCTCACACGAGTTAATTGACGGTGTCCCCTCGGTTACTTTCTCTGCCAAAATCCACCAGAAAATCACTGATAATCTCTGTTACAGTTTGGTGTTAAAACCGTTGGATCGCGGATTCAATTATCGTACCCTATACCAGAAGCTCATGGCTATGTGGAAGCCCCGTGGAAACATACATATTATGGATCTGGCTGACGGCTTCACGCTCTTGAAGTTGGACAGGGAAGAAGATTTCACCAAGATTCTCAATGGTGGCCCCTATTCAATGATGGGCCATGCACTTACCATCCTTCCATGGGAAAGGAACTTCGATACTAAGGCCTGTCACTTAGCATCTGTTGCAATGTGGATCCGAATCCCTGGCCTTCCCCCTGATTTCTTCCAACTTGATCTGCTTAAAGCCATTGTCAAACCTCTTGGAATCTTCATAAAGGCCGACGAACACACTATGGCGGCGAAGAGGGGACAATTTGCCAGAATCGCCATTCGTGTGGATCTGAGCAAGCCCCTAATTCCAGCTCTCCTTGTAGACGGTATGCCTTATAAAATTCAATACGGGGATTTATATAATGTTTGTTTCTTGTGTGGCAGGTACGGGCACGTTTGGGAGCATTGCACTGACCGCAAGAATCCCCCCACCGCTGACCCAGAAACTACTGTGAGCAATCCGAGCAACCTCAAGGAACACACACCAGCGGACAAACCGGTAGGGCAGGCTGAGCGCGGGGATACCCACTCGAAAGTTAATCTGGCTGACCCAGGGGAGTGGTTAGTAGTTGAACGACCAAGGAGGGGATCTAGTTCAAACTCCTACGGCCACAAGCAAGCGGGTGAATCTGGTAGGGTGCCTCCCATCAAAAATCAGCTCAAGGCCAATCCTGTTGCATCCTCCAGATTCCAACCATTAGCCTCGGAAGAGGAAGGGTGTGATACTGAGCCAGCGGGTGGGCTCAGACCCAGTGCAGGTTTCCAATATAGGCAACTAAGCTCTTCCAGTCCAGCATCTGGTGGGGGACCAGAATTAGGCAACAAAAGAAAGAAAGGGCAGATCTCCCGTGTCGACAAAGGAAAGACTCTTTCGGTCGGATGCGGGTCGGACAATGTCAACGGTTGGCCCATACAGTTCAAGTCCCCGATCTTCACCCAAGCACTAACCGTCCCAGGCTCTGATCAATCGGCAACTCTGAAGGCACCCGTACCAGCTCATCCCGTTCCCCCAGCCCCCGCAGCCTTCTCTGTCGACCAAACGCCCCATGCTCCAACCGAAGGTGTGGTGGCGCCGTAACACATGCTGATTCCCCCCGCACCGGGAGACTCCCACCACTCCGTTGTTCATGTACCACACCCGAAGATGTCGACTCCGCGTGCAACCAGTAAGGCCGGTACCTTGGTGGTGGATGCGGACCCTACCCCCCTCCCCCCAAGGGCTTTTATGTTGGCTCCAAGGGGCGGCTAAAATTCAACCCGCCAGACGTGACTGGCTCGGTGATAGACTGCACGGGCGTTGCCCCCATGGATGATGCTGAGGATGATCAGAGCCTGCCTGAGTCATCCCGGGACCCAAAGGAATCCTCTTCGGTCATGGACCAGGATATGCAGTAACTGGTGTCCTCTTTCCACCCCGATTTATATGTCTCTATTTTTATGTCTACCTCATCTATTTTATGTTGGAATTGTCAGGGTCTGGCAAGTTCCTTATCTGTGGCCACTCTACGTCACTTCGTCAATACCTTTCAAGTCTCTATTGCTATAATCCTCGAACCCCGGATTAGTCAAGGAAACGCCCTGAGGACGATCAAGGCTTCAGGTTTCCCTTTCTCCCACCGTGTGGAAGCTGTGGGTTTTGCCGGCGGTATTTGGATTTTATGGAAACAAGAGGCTACCATTCGCATCCTTGCGAATAATTGGCAGTTTGTCCACATGGCTATCGAGCTACGAGATCTCCCACCCTTTCTCTGCACGGCCGTATACGGTAGTCCGCAGGCAAATATCAGGCGATCTTTATGGGGCCAGTTATCAGATATTGCGGTCGCCACTACCTCTCCATGGCTATTGATGGGCGATTTCAACGCTTATATTAACCAGACCGAGAAATCAGGAGGTCGCCTGTCGACAGGTTGTGCTAAATTTCGTAATTTCATTAGAGCTAATAATCTTGTTAATGCAGGCTTTACAGGATCTAAGTACACATGGAGTCGGGGCCTCTGTCACGAAAGAATTGACAGAGTTCTACTATCGCCCTCTACACAATGGGCCTTCTCTAATATTACTGTCTGGCACACGCCTCGGCTAGCTTCAGACCACTGCGCTCTAGTTACAACCCTGGTCGGCAATCTGCATTCTCCATCACCCCGGAGACCCTTCCAATATTTATCTCCGTGGGAATTTCATGAGGATTGGTCGTGTTAGTGCGCTGCCACTTGGCCTTCGGAGATCCCTTTCGTGGAGGCTCTGGCCCTTTTCCAGGAGGAATGTGTTACCTGGAAACAATCTGTCTTTGGGGATCTCAACATTCAGAAGCGGAGACTACTCGCCAGGATTGGGGGCATCCAACATAGTAATGACCTGACTCCTGATCGTGGCTTGATGAAATTGGAACTTCGGTTAAGAAAACAGTTGGAGCAACTACTCTCTCAGGAACACGAATTGAAATTACAGAATAGTCGTGCACTATGGATGGTTAATGGGGACCGTAATACGCGATCCTTCCATATGGGCCATCGGGTTCGAAAATCTGTGGCGGGCATCCACCGTCTCCAAACACGATTTGGTGAATGGTCTACAGATGCGGCTGTCATCACGGCTGAGATGACCTCCTTTTTCTCGGACTTGTACATGGAAAGCTCACCTTCTACGGCCGTTCTATATGAGTCTGCCGGGCGCTTTCCGGCCCTGTCCAATGCATCACTTGGTCTCTTACGACAAAAGCTGGTTACCGCAGAAGTAAGACAAGCAGTTTTTGATATGGGGCCCCATGAGACGGCCAGCCCGGATGGCTTTATTCCAAACTTCTTCCAGCATAATTGGGATGTTGTGGGGCGTCTCTATCCACAATGGTTATGGAGGTCTTCCGGACTGGGGAAATTGACCCACGGTTAAATCGAGGTACCATTTTGTTGTTGGTTAAGTCCAAGGACGTTTGTCAGCCAGGACACTTGCGCCCTATCAGCCTTGTAAATGTGGCCGCTAAAATCGTTTCCAAGGTTATCGCCAACAGACTTTGCCCTATCATACCCCAGTTGGTAGCCCAGACACAGACTAGTTTCATCAAAGGACGGAGCATCGTGGAGAATATTATTACTATTCAGGAAGCCGTTCATGAGATTGACAAGCGTAAGGGTGGTAAAAAATGGATGGCCATCAAAATTGACTTCATTAAGGCCTTTGATCGTCTGAGATGGAGCTTTATTGAAGATACACTTACTGAGGCTGGCATTCCCCCCAGTATTGAGAGAATCATTCTCAACTCTCTTCACTCGAGTTCCCTTCAGGTTCTATGGAACGGTACCCTAGGGCCATCATTTAAACCGCAATGGGGAGTTCGACAGGGGGACCCTATCTCACCTTATATCTTCATCTTGTGCATGGAACGATTGGCACACTCCATTGTTACCAAAGTCGGCCAAGGAGTGTGGCGTCCCCTGACCTTTGGAAGCTCTACTGTCTGCTTATCCCACTTGATGTATGCGGACGACCTGGTTCTGTTTGCGGAGGCTAGTGTGGAGCAAGCCCGGATGGTCCATGCATCCTTGGAACACTTTGCCACAGCATCGGGTCAAGTTGTCAGTCGGGCTAAATCTTCAATCTATTTCTCTCCGGGTGTGGATCAAGACACACGGTCAGCAATATGTGGGGCTCTTAATATTTCGGCCGTGAATGTCTTTGGCAAGTATCTTGGCTCCCAATTCAACCACGGGAGACAACACCGTTCCTCGTCGGCTACACTACTACAACAACTAAAAGACAGAGCCGGGGGGTGGTCGACTCGAAACATCTCGATGGCCGGTCGGTTAACCCTATGCCAGTCGGTGCTGGGGAGTATCCCAGGTTATGTGATGCAATCCCAGCTGTTTCTGAAATCCACCTGTGATGATATTGATAGGATCCGAAGGAAGTTTCTGTGGGGTAACTCTAATAGCTCCCACTGTCCCGCTGCTCTTTGTTGGGAGGAAGTCTGTCAGCCAAAGTCCACGGGTGGTCTGGGTCTTCGTCGGATGAGAGACAATAATTTGGCATTAATATTAAAGTTAGCTTGGGACCTCCTAACGGCGGAGCCTAAGCTATGGAAAGAAATTTTCATTGCTAAATCCAGGTTGGATACGATCCTTATCGCGCGACACCTTCCTTTGCGGTAGGGATCCCATCTATACTCGCAACTGCAGCGAGCTTGGGGGTTCCTAAAAGGTGGTATACTGTGGGCTATCGGTAATGGACAACTTTGTCGATTCTGGTTAGACCCATGGCTGCCATCCTCAGGCCCTCTTGTCCACCAGGTAAGCTCTTTAAGTCCTCCATCTGGGATCCAAGTTACTGCTGATTTCTATACATACCCTGCAGGTGGCTGGGCATGGGAGAAGCTGCCCCCAGGGCTACCAACCGCCTTACTTGAAGAAATCTGCGGCATTCCACCACCGGATCGCTAAGCCCGTCTGGACTGCCCGGCATGGAGACTGTCTCCGAAAGGAAACTTCACCACCAAGTCAGCATATACTCTCATTAATGGACCTGGCGAAGATCTGGCTGACCCAGTTTGGAAACAGGTCTGGAGACTTCACGTGCCAGAACGAGTTAAAGTGTTCCTCTGTAAGTTCCTACGGGGAATACTATGGACCAATCAAGAGAGATGGCGCTGTAAGATCGCGGCAAGTCCCAACTGTCACCGTTGTCCCGTGCTGGAATCCTCTTTGCATATTATGCGTGATTGCCCCCGAAGTGCCCAAGTGTTGTCCCTGCTCTTCGGGCCAAGCGGGTCTGAGTTCTGGCAGGAGGTAAATCCTTACATATGGTTTCAAACTAATATTCTACAGTCTGAGCTGCTTGCAGGCGTTCCGAGAAGTACCTGGTTTACCTTGGCTTGCTGGATTTTATGGAACACGCGTAACTGCGAAATCTTCCAACAAATCCCCTCGCCAACGGCCCGTGGCTTGCAAAACCGCATTGTGGCGCTGGTCCAC
The DNA here is from genome assembly GCA_025802335.1 of Pinguicula primuliflora. Lineage (NCBI taxonomy): Eukaryota > Viridiplantae > Streptophyta > Magnoliopsida > Lamiales > Lentibulariaceae > Pinguicula > Pinguicula primuliflora. Next base: position 6,245 of record JAOYMZ010066916.1, read on the forward strand.
GAAACACATCGCTGCTTCAACATCCAATGTCGTCGGACTCTGCTGAGCCGTGGCCCCACATCCATGTCCGGGACGCATCATACCGATGATGCCCACTCTGCTACGCCGTCTGCCTGGCCAGAAGCTGCATTCCATTTATTTACCGATGGCGCCTCGAAGCACCCTCGTGCGGGTATCGGGGGGGTTCTCCGGGACTCCCACGGTCGGCGTATATTGACATTCTCCCGGCGTATCGGCGTGTCATCCCCCTTGATGGCCGAACTATGGGCGATCTGGGAAGGAATTTATCTGGCGATCTCTCATGGTTGCCATTCAATCTTGTGCTCCAGCAATGCTTTAGAGGCTATCAGCCTGGTTATCTCAGAAACAGAGGGCAGGGGTACCAATCCAATTGCTCAGAGGATAGGTCGCCTTTGTACCTCACTAGATTGCTTCCGGATAGTCTACCTGCCACGATCTGAGAACTCAGAAGCCGACTCCCTGGCCAAACAGGGGCTACTCCTGCAAGACTTCGAACGCAGGTTGGAATTGGCCATGGATCCCCCTGCACCAGTAGCACAGATGATCGACCACCGGGGACTCTCTGCACCGGAGGATACCTCCACACTCTCTGGAGGGCGGCAGCTTGTTGTCGATGAACATCAATGGCGCATTTTTGAACCACCTTGAACCCCACCAGCTGGGCTGTTGCTTTTCTTTTTATTTGTTGTTTTGCTCAATCGGCGATTACGCCTCCCTTGTATTCAAAAAAAAAGGAGAAGTAGAAGCAGAAGTAGAGTTTTAAAACACTCATTTTGAAATAATCTGAAAAAAAATAGGAAAATATGAAAATTAATCTAAAAAATAAGTAGTATAAAATATTTACTAAATTATACCAGGAATTTGTTTGGTTCTTTTTCTTTTCTATTCTTATCATTCTTCTTTCTTCTTGTAGACAAGATTATTGTATAGATATTGTTTCGTGAGTGATTGTTTTTCGGAGTGTTTTTGTCTTTTTTTGTCTGAAGCTATATGTGGCATGGTCAGTAAAGCTAAACATCTCATTGCCCACGAGTCCAGCTACATTAAAATAGGGTATCAAAATTGGGTACCTTGGTGTTTAGTAAATCTAATTGATAAGGTGATTGATAACTGATAAGGTGAGACTGAGACAGATGAGGTGACTGATAAGGTTGTCTGATAAGGTAACTGATTTGATTAGATTTGTTTCGCAAATTTACCTGATAAAGTGACCGATTTTCGTAAAATGACATAAATGATATTATTTTATATTGTTATTATATTTTTTAATAATATCTTATATCATAATTATTATTAAATATAAAAAATATTTTTAGTTTTAATAATTCTAATTTATTGTTTATATAAATATTTATTATGTTAAATATTAACAATAAAGTTTAGAACAATGAAAATAATACACTCATGGTAGAGACGTGTAGGTATATGAAGTCAAGGGTAAAATTGTAATGACGGATTTATAAGTCACCTTGTTTTTTAATCGAGCTGAAAAAATGTATTTTCAAATCAGTCACCTTATAATGCAGAAGGTGGATGTTCGCCTAACAGACTTATTTTTTTAAAACAAAAAAGAAATTTTATTAGATGAAAAATGTGAGTACACAGTTTTTCAATCTGAACAGAAAAAGAAAAGAACTCAAACTACATGTAATCACTATCCCAATCATACGGGTAATCGTCGCCAATGTACCCAGGGCATTCGTCAGAGGATGAAGCAATGTCATAAGGAACCGGGCCCCGAAACTTCATACGAATGCTGCGACGACCTAACTTTATAGGCTTGGATTTCTTCACTTTCTTGGGTTTTGTCTTCTGAGCTTCAGAGACCAACAGAACCGGCTGTACCTCCGCGGGAGTGTTGATCATCACAAAACCTGGACTTGTTGCATCAGGCTGCTCAGCAGTTGGGGTTTTAGACTGCTCTCTCCCGTCAGCATGAACAATAGCTTTGCATCTCGGGATAAAGAGTTGAGCGCTCGGATCTAGCTTGTGATCCTCCGCAGTACTCATCACCTCCAGCAACATATTGTCTTGCTGATCCAATCTCTGCTTCTCTACTTCAGGGTGCATTTGACAGAGCTCCTTAACCACCTGTTGATTATTATCCATTTGGGAGGAATCTCCAGCCATCTGAGTCTGCTCGACGGTGCTGCAATTATCCTCATCAAACTGCTTCACTATACTCAGCTTGATATCCTGCACTGCCTCCTCAAACAACTGAGAATCTCCAACCATCTTTGTTAGTTCTTCATCACAGCCGCAAGGAATCGCTACTGAGTCGACCGCTGCTGTAGTGACATTTAGCTGCGGATAAGGTTCCATGGGTGTAGATTCTTCATCTAACTCAACCTTGAACTACTAGCATCCTAACTGAGAGGGCTCTTCAGCACTCTGAGCTGTTTGAGCACTTCTGCTGCCCCAAACTCCATGTGCTGAGTTTAACTCATGATCTTCAGTCTCCTCCTTTCCCATCTCCGAAACCTAGCCAAGAATTCTAATATTTACATCTGAACTTGCTTCAGATTTCTCAACTGAGGGAAGACTCTCCAAAATAGACACTGTATCTTCATGAACCAATTTAGAAGGCATGTTCAGATCCATATGTCCAGCAGCTGAGGAGTCGACACTTTTCACAGCAGCTCCATCCTGGGGGAACTGAGAATCGTGGTCAAGAGCACTAAGGAATGCTTTTGAGTTTTGTACAGTGATCTCAACCGTGGAAGTCATCTCCAAAACACACGAAGAAACTTCCCAAGTTTCGCTAGCTAACGCTAATGACCCCTTATCAACACTCCCGACAGCACAGGCCATGGTCATATTGGCACAATTTGCTCAGAATTCAGCATTTCCTTCAGCTAAATTGTCCTCTTCGACCATATCAGCCCAACTCTTCCGGGTCAGTGCAGAATCCATCCCAACAGAGGGAACTTCAGTTTGGTTGGCTACCCCAGCAGCTGACACATTAATACAGGGCTCATTGTCACGTTTCTCAGCAACACACCGCAAGGTGGAAGCAACCAACTTTGCACCAGTAGGGTTACTCCCCTGGTTTAAAGCTGGCCAATCTTTTGCATCTAGACTCCTTTGCTGCATATTAAGGCTCCACTTTGGTGTAGAGGCACGTTCTTCAGAAACTGAAACTGAAAAATAACCTCCATCCATTTCAACCAATATTGCTTTGTGGATCCTGGCCCTTGAGTCAGTCAAGACCTGCATTCGACCGCAAATCAGTTCCGTCTTGCTTCTAATGCCTTCATCCACCATGATCAATTCCCTCAGATCGGGTTACTATCAAATGAAGGTGAAGGAGGCGGACGTGAGCAAAACAGCATTCCGGACGAGATATGGCCATTATGAGTTCTTGGTTATGCCTTTTTGCCTTTTGGTCTGACCAACACACCTGCAGTTTTCATGAATCTGATGAATCGAGTATTTCACCCCTATCTTGATAAATTTGTGGTGGTATTCATCGACGATATATTGGTATACTCTCCGGATGCTGAAATTCATGCACAACACTTGAGGGTGGTTCTTTAAAAGTTACGGGACGAGTCGCTGTATGCAAAATTTTCCAAGTGTGAGTTCTGGATCACCGAAGTAGCATTCTTGGGACATGTAATTTCGGCCGAAGGAGTTGCGGTAGATCCGAGTAAAATCGAGACCATCAAGACCTGGCCAGTACCGCAGTCGGTAGGGGATGTACGCAGTTTCCTTGGGCTGGCAGGGTATTACAGGAAGTTCATTGAAGGGTTCTCCAAGATTGCTCAACCACTTACTCGACTCACTCAAAAGGGAATTAAGTTCCAGTGGGACGCTATGTGTGCAAAGGAATTTGATGAGCTTAAGCAGAAACTGACCACGGCGCCGGTACTTATGCTACCAAAGGAAGGGGTGGACTATGTGGTGTATAGTGATGCATCCAAGAACGGGCTGGGCTGTGTATTGATGCAAAAGGAGAAAGTCATAGCATATGCCTCGCGACAATTAAAGACCTATGAGTTGAACTATCCGACGCACGACCTAGAACTTGCGGCTGTTGTATTTGCATTAAAAATATGGTGGCATTATCTGTATGGCACGAGGTGCACCATCTACACTGACCACAAGAGTTTACGCTATATTTTTACGTAAGAGGATCTCAACATGCGACAAAGAAGGTGGATGGAATTAATCAAGGACTATGATGTGGATATACAATACCACCCTGGGAGAGCCAATCGGGTTGCTGATGCACTTAGTCGGAAGGGGAATGCAGAGATGTCGTCCAGGCTGGCTCAGGAGTTGGAAAGCCTGGAACTAGAAGTGGTTGATTCGACTACGTCCCAACCGACCACCTTGTGCGCTGAACCAAGTTTTGTGGGCCGAATTAGGGAGTCTCAACAGCGAGATGCAACGATTCAGAGGGCACTGAAGGCCACCGGTGAAGCTACAGTCAAACATCAAGTAACGGCTGATGGACGAGTGTTGAAATACGGAAGGATATGGTTTCCGGACGATCTAGCATTGAAGGAAGACATTTTGATTGAGGCTCACCGATCTCGCACTAGTATCCACCCAGGGATCACAAAGTTGTATCAAGATTTGAGGAAGACATATTGGTGGCCCAACTTAAGGCGTGAAGTAGCAGATTATGTAATGAAGTGCTTGACGTGTCAGTTAGTGAAGGCCGAGCATCAATGACCTGGGGGGGAACTGCAACCACTAGAAATACATGTATGGAAATGGGAGCACATTAGCATGGACTTCGTGATAGGCCTACCCGTGGTGGAGAACAAGGATGCTATATGGGTGATAGTAGATCGGTTGACAAAGAGTACGCACTTCATACCAGTTAAGTTCAAAAGCAGCCAGGAGCGGCGAGCGAAGGAATATGTACATCACATTGTAAGGTTGCACGGAGTACCCTTGAGCATCTTATCCGATTGGGACCCCCGAATTGTCTCTCGATTTCGGCAAAGTCTACAGGAAAGCCTGGGCACCGAACTACACTTCAGCACGACGTATCACCCTCAGACGGACGGGCAGTCGGAGCGGACCATTCAGACCTTAGAAGACATGCTGCGTGCTTGCATGATTGATTTTAAGGAGAAGTGGGTGGACCACCTACCTTTGGTGGAGTTCGCCTATAATAATAGCTATCACAGTAGCATCAAAATGGCGCCTTACGAGGCACTCTATGGACGTCGGTTCCGATCTCCCTTGTACTGGGACAAAGTAGGAGAGAAATACATTTTGGGACCGGCAATGGTGCAACTTGCAAAGGAAAAAGTCACGATTATCTGTAGGAATCTAAAAAGTGCGCAAGATTGTCAAAAGAGTTGGGCGAATTTGAGACGACGACCATTGGTTTTTGAAGTGGGAGAAAAAGTCTTTCTGAAGGTGTCTCCGATGAAAGGAGTGACAAGGTTTGGAGAAGGGGGAAAGTTGAGCCCGAGGTACATTGGGCCTTACGAGGTGCTGAAATGTATAAGAGGAACGTCTTATCAGCTTGCCTTGCCCCTTGAGCTATCGAGAGTGCACAAGGTGTTTCATGTATCGCAACTTCGTCCTTATGTAGGGAACCCAACTCACGTGCTAGAGGTGGAGCATTTTCCCATTACCGAGGAATTGAGGCGAGGCAAGGAACCTCTGAGGGTACTGGATTACAAGGTAATGGAACACAGGAATCGACAAGTTCCGTATGTAAAGGTGCAATGACAGAATTATTCGGAAAACGAGGCAACTTGGGAAAGGGCCACGAATATACAAAAGGCTTACCCCTACTTGTTCGAGATGCTGGAAGGAACGAGTTTCGGGGACGAAACTCTTTTCCAAGGAGGGAGGGCTGTAAGGTATGAGAATTTTTGGTATTTCTGATCCAATTAATAAGTTGGGCCGCAAGGCTCAAGTACATTATTTATTGAAAATTCATTTCTTGGGCCAGCCCAAACCATATTTCCCAATCTCTCCTACAGTAAACCCTTGGCTATATTTTATGGCCGATCGGTAAACTTGAGAGAACATCTTCCATCTTCATTGCAGAGTGTATGCACGGCGGCGACAAAGGCGTGGAGCAGGGACATCGGGATCGGGATTTGAAGCTCAAGGAGGAGAGTTAACGGCCGGGTAGGTGGATTCGATTTACGCTATTAAGTGGAATAGGCTTGGGGATTCACGGTTTGCTACCATGTTTCGATTCTGCTGCTTTCTTGATGACTTCACTGTTTACTTGATGATTCTGTTGTCTTGTTCTTGGTGTGTGCGAAAAGATGTAAT